>WBMZ01006846.1:0-174988 GCA_013400975.1 Atrichornis clamosus | reverse complement strand
AAAAAAAAAAAAAATCCCAGCTGCTGACTCCGTGCGCCGCAAACAAGGCGGCTGCAGCCCTCGCCCCCAGCCCCGCTCCCGCAGAGATGCTCCGGGTGTTGTCCGCAGAAATGCTGCCTTTTAAAACAAGGAGCGACCCGCGGGGAAAGAGCCTCCAGCCCTGCCCAGCTCCCCCCGCAGCTCCCCGCACCCTCCACCCGCTTTGGGGGGGCGCGGGGGGGAACCCCCTGCCCTGGCCCCCCCCAAGCCCCGATGCGGAGAAAGGATGCTGCAGAGCTGGGTGCAGCTTTGCAGGGGAGAAAAAAAAAAAAAAGGTATTAAAAAAAAAAAATGAAAGTACCAATTTTGGACGAGGCTTCGCTTTCTCCCCCCCTCTCACCCCCAGCACTGCTGGTTTCACGGCTACGCTACTGTAATTATGAATTCTTCTTCTTGCGACTCGTGTGTGTGCAGGGGCTGGGGGTGGCAGTGGCTGTGGCTGCGGCTGACATCACTGCAGTGGCGTGGGGCTGACAGCTCCCAGCGCTGCGCAGCCTGCAGTGGCTCCTCAGCTTTTTTTGCAGCCTCTCTGCTGACAGTTGTCGGGGAAAAGGGGGGTGGGGGGGCGAAAAATAATAAAGAAACCACACACCCCGACCAACGAACCCACCCCATCTCACCGCGTTCAAGGTGAATTTCAAGGAGAAGAGCGCGCTTTTTGTTTGTGGCGAGGTGCTGGTGGTGAGGAACGCATGCCGTGGTTATCTGTACATCTACATCCAGGGATATCTGTACATTCCCAGCATCACCAGCCCTTGCTGAGCGCCCTGCTAGACCCTGTAACCTTGTCAGGGCGCTGCGCAGCCTAACCCAGGCTAAACCCCCGGCTCAAGCAGGCTCTGAAGGCAGGAAATCCTTTATTACTCGCCGGGTGATTTCGTGTCAAGGGCATGTGCCCGCTCCTGGGATCTCTCTGCACAAGCCGCAGCTCCTGAGATCATTCCAGTGACACACCGCGCCGCAGCGCACGTATATCCCTTCCCATTGCATGAAGACAAATACAGCCCTTTTTTTTTTCCTTCCCCCACCACTTGAGGCCTAGAAGTTGCTGAGAAAAACCCGCATGGGAGCGCGAGTAGGTGGTTTGTACCCCGAGTGTTGCCAGTGTGTTCAGAGATGGGCAGAAGCATCCAGCTTTGAATAAGCACAAGAACCCTGTATGCACTGGGGGTCCCAGAGACGTGGCTGGGAGCCTCTGCCCTTTCCCCTCAGTGCTGTTCCATGGTCCTACCGTTGTGTTTCCATTGCTTTAATGACATTTCTCCTAATGCACCAAACTGGAGGAGTTTTCAAGGAAGCACTAGAAATTAGCTGTCAAAAATTGTTCAGGAGAGCCACCAGCTCAGTCACAAAAATCTTTCCGCCTGCCCTTTATAACATCACCCCCCTCAAAGCATGACACAATATTATTAGCTTGAAAAAAAAAAACCAAACCCTGTTTACCCTGAGCGAGCAACTCCTCATATACCTCCCTTGAGCTGTTTGCAATTCAAATAAGGGCTCGTACAGCATAGATTTTAAGGTCTGGCTGACAGAAGCCAACAGCCAGAGCATCCCTCTGAGACCGCCGCGCTTCCAACCGCAGCTGGAGCCACGGGGCCACGCGAGCATCCGTCCCTGCCCCGCAGGCAGCTGCCCGACGGGGACCGCGCCGGGACGGGGTCACGGCGCCGTGCAATTCATCTCCTCCTTGCTTCCCTGCCTCGGAGATTTATGGAGAGCTGAGCTGGTTTATTTAAACATAAATAGATGCGTCTCGTGGCAGGTTGGAGGTGAACGGTTGTAATTTCAGTGCTCCTCCAAAATTGCTTATATATATTTTTTTATGACTAACGCGATTTTATCTCGCTGTGAGACTTTCTTTTCGAGGAGCCAAAAGCACCTTGGGAATCTGCGTAAGCACGGATCCCAAAGGCAGTTTGAAGGAAGGAAATGCAATTCCCTCTCTAAGAGGGGAAAACTGAGGATCAGGGGCCTTGGGGAGATTTTCCCACCCATCCTTCATGGCTTCAAATGGCAGCGAGATGCCTGAGCTAAGCCACAGACATGGACCCATGGATGGAAACTATGGGAGCAGCAGGGATGCAGACCCAGAACAGGGCTCACAGCCCTCAGGGCTGGGCAAAATGGCTTTGTCAAATGGACATGGGGATTTTCTGCCTGAATTTCAGCTCACACGGGGCTGCATGTCACGTTATAAACCTGTGCTGGATTAAAGCTCAAAGGGCTCTTCCAGGGTCTTTTCCAGCTCACCCTCCTGCCCGCCACTCATCACGTTGACCGGGGATATTTAAAGCCCACTCCAACCCTCTCGAAAATACATTACCCTCCCTTAAAAACATAAATCCTCGGACTTAACAGGTGATCCATCCCCTCCCTCTGCACTGTTAGCACATTAAGAAATTAAACGATAAAACTCCCAGAGATCCGATTGACCAGAATCGCGCCGCTCCATATGGCACGGCATATGTGTCCGGCCCTCCCGAGCAGCCCAGCCGGGATCGCCGGGATGCGCTCAGCCAGCCTGGGATGGGAAAGGGGTTTCAAGGCAAATTCGGATGGATTTAGAGCTACATTTTTTTCTTTTCCTCTTTCTTTTTGGTTTTTTTTTTTTTTTTCCTCCCAACATTTCACTTCTCTGCTCCAGCGCCAGAGGGAAAACTGTGGAGGTGATGTATGTCCCTAAATAAGGATGCAGAGCTTGGCTTTGCTGGAGGAGGTCAGGTGAGGCTATTTAACGCTTTGCAGGCTCCTCCAAGACGATGGGCTTTAGAAAACAACGCCAAACCCCAAAGGCACCTCCCCACAGTCAGCTTGATGCCTGCTGGAGCCGATGGAAGAGGTGACACCGGGGGGAATGGGTCCCTGCAGGTGGGTGCTGAGCACCCAGCTGGGGGGAAAAAGTCCCTTTCCTTCTCTACCCACTCCACGATAAATCCCATTGCAGCAAACAAAGGGCTCTGGGCCTCACTGGGAGTTTTCCCCGAGCAACGACGCAGGGTTTCTGAAAGCCTTTACAGGCTTTTTCACTGCTTTTGTTGAATTTAAACCTTTTCTTTAATTTCCTTCTGGGGCTCACTTGAATTTTTAAGTGCTGGGAGGTGCGAGGGGGCAAAGATGGCAGCTGGATTCATCCCCGTGTCTGGCACTGCGGGATGGACGGATGGACAGAGCCTGTACCACAAAACTTAGCTCTAAACATGACCTAAAACAGCTTAGCAGGGATATACATGAAGGAAGGGATTAACCCCCCTCGCTCCCCAACCAGGAGCAACAAATCCCATTAACACCCCATCCCTGGGAGGGGAAACTCCGCATACACTGCTCCCCGAAATAGGGGCCTGCCTCATTTACTGAGTTATTTATTTCAAATAAAGATCCCAGCCTGTGGCAATGTCTCCTGCAGAAGCTCCATGGTAGGAATTAGGGTTTTTTGTGGAAAGCTTCAGCATCACTGCGAACCTTCCTGGCTGTGTTATCCCAGAGCGACGCCTGCATTGGCTGCTCACCTCCTAAATAGTTAATTCCTGGAGACTGCGAGAAGGTTAAATATGTATCGGGATCAGATGCAGTCACCTATAGCTCCCCTTTCCGCAGGATTTCTCAGGGTTACTCAGAGAATCGGGAGTAAAATTCGGTGAGAGGGCGATGAAAAATCTCCCTCTGCCTGAAAAACCCGGCTGGCTCCCAAGTAATTTGCTTTAAAGCAAGGGAATTACTCACCGAGGTGATAGGTAGGAACCGTGCAAAATATAGTGGGGGGAAAAAGAAGCTGTTAGAGACAACAGCAGGAGAAAAACTCTGTTATCTATGGTAACAGTCTGGAGACTGATTTATCCAGCGTATAAATAGAGCGGGAGAGGCTTTCGCGCTGGAGACGCTCCGATGGGGAAGTGAGAGCTGATTTTACCCTCCCTTTCGGGTTCAGCTTGATAGGAAAATTTCCCATTGATGTAGCAGCTCCACAGAGTGCAACATCACACCAAATTCCATAGGAAACAGGCCTGAACTTTCTCCCCTGGACACCGTGCCGGGCGCAGCCACGGGATGTGATTCCAGCAGTCCCCCCCCTTCCCCACGTAGCCATTTCATCTTAATCAACATCCCAGCTCCCCCCAGAGCTGCCCTCTCTAAGCCCCCAAATATTATTGCTTTGTTTACTACTGGGTTTTATGGAGGATGAAAGCTGATGGACCAGATCTCTCTTCCAAGTACTTATTCCCATCCTCAGTTTAAATATTATTATTTCACCTCCTGGCTGTAGAGAAAAAAAAAAGCCAGCAAACAAAACACCCCAAATCTCTTGTACTCTGTGATTTATTTCTGAATTTTCCTTGAGGGGGAAAAAATCATCTAAAGTTCTCCAAGCTTCAGGTTTAAAACAACGCATCGTATTTAAGCAAATTCTACTGGAATAAGCACAGGGAAAAGAGGGAAGATGCAGTGTCGGGCTGCAGCCTTGTTCAGCATTTTGAGTAACATTAACACATCTTTTAGAGGGTAAAATGTAGGGCTAGAAGAGAGACTCCAGGGCTCATCTCCATTATACCTGGACTGTTGGTCTTTGGGAGCTGCAAACCCCATTTGTCCCCTTCGTGTTTTGTGCCTCCATCATTTTATGACTGTTTGCAAAACCGATTAAACCCCAAAACTCTCCTCGCCTTGCTGGAATTTGCTCTTCATTTTCCAAGCTGCTCTGCTACAGCAGCAGCGGCCTTGAAATCCCATTGCTCCCGTTTTCCGGAGACATCTCCCGGTGTGTGCCTTCTCCTTTTGTTCCATAGGTCAGCACGAGAGCCCCGAATCAGGTAAAAGCCCTTTCCCAGTCCCTTTTGTGCCGTATCCCACAATATCCATGTCTGCCTAGTGTGTGTTTCCCATACGCAGATTCCACTGGTATGGAACAGCAGATGGTTCAGGTAGCGGATTTAAAAGCTGTCCCAGTCCACCCCCAGGCCTGACCTATATCCAGGATGAACGGATGGATGCCAGGAATACCTTTGCTTTCCACTATGTCCATCCTATATCTCCAGATTTTTTTCCCCCCCTCACCATCAGCTGTCAAAAAAATAAAAAGGTAGGGAAAGGATAAAGAAAAAAAAAAAAAGGAAAAAAAGCCGTACCTTCCTGACTGATATTTACACAAGTAAATATTTTTTATGTATATACAGCCAGTATGAAATGATTTTTAATGAATTATCTGTGAGTGAAAACAGTTCTGTAAATCAGCAGGGCTGCAGGCAATTTTTACCATATGTCGGCTCGCATTTGTATCACGGAATTTGTTGTGGCGAGGACGAAATATCTGCTTTTCTTTCCTTGCTGATGTGCTAGAATTAGGATCTACATAACTCAGTGCATTTAAGCAAGAATATTGTTTGGTTTTATTGGACTATTATTAATGCAAAGGCGGCCGTTCCCTATACGGCTCTGCACACCCCGCCAGCGAGAGCTGCACGGGAGCAGGGAGAAGCCTGAATTACATCAAAAATCCCTCTTCTTCCCCCATAAACCTTTCTTCAAACCTTTCTCCAGCAGGTTTCTAAGAGTAAATCAGCAACACGCACAGCGGAAAGGAATATCTGTAAAATATAAGCTGTGCCCTGCTCTGCACATCCATCCTCCCTCCCCCCTCTGTAAAATAACATCTGAATTCCTAATGGCAATAAGGATGAATTACTTAATATATGGGGAGGGGGTGGTTTCAGGCTAAAAACACATCCCAGAATTGTGCTGTGCTTTCAAAGCACTGTATTTACCCCTAAAGCAAGGGGGTACAACAGAAACTAGAGCCCAAGATGAGGAATTGTCACTGCAATACCTTGCAAAATGCAGGTGAAAACTTCTGCCTGATTCAGGAATAAATTGCTCCTAAATTCAGGTACAAAACCAAGATGAAAAGTAAGGGGTGGAGGGGGAGGTAGAACACAAAACCAAACCAAAATTGCTATGGATATCACATATTCCTGCTTTATTCCTGAATTCTGGGGATTTTATTTCAGAACTGTTAACACGGAAGAAATGTTTAAATTATATTTTATAAAATAGTGTAGCAGGAAAAATTTCCAGCCGGATTCTCCATCATTTATCTGGGGCTGCATGGGAAGATGGAGGGATGTCAGCCAGGTTGCACGGATGCTGGGAGGGAGGGAAGGCCTCTGGGAAGAGTGGTCCTGGCTCTGCACCCCGAACAAAGAGAGGTCACCCCTGTTTGTATCCAGGTCCTGCACATGCCGCGATTTGCCGCTGCCTTCAATGGGAACAGGATGCTTTTCCTTTTGCCCACGGGAATATTTCTGGACGCTGCCTCCAGCAGGGGGGAAGGGAGAGAGGTTGAAAGTATTTTTTTTTTCCCCCAGAGAGTATAAAAATAATAAATAATAACATTTTAAAAAAACCCCAATTCTTTCCTTTCTGCCCCCATTTTCAACCCCTCCCCTCTCCCTTCTCCCAGGCCAGGACGCAGCCGTGAGCCAGAGGACGGCGATTCTATAATGACGTAATGCTGAGAGGGAAAATGTCATAACCATTTGTCACCAAACGCCCCGTGTACCCAGATGAAGCAAACAGTATGAGACTGACAGGGCTGATGAAAAACAGCACTTAAGCTAATTTTTTTCCCTGCTAAACTCTGTTGTGCACTATGCAAATCTGATTGCGAAAGTGGGACATTATCAACACTTTAACGCTAGTTAACTTTGGGAGATGATACTCAGAGCAATCAACATAAACTTAGCATACAGTAACTTAAATAACAAAAATGTTTCGCTGCTCTGGCGCTGGCATTTGGATCCAGGCATGTGATGGATTGTGCCGTGCCTGGGAACAAATTAAAAATACAGCGCTTCAGATCACTGGTGGCAGCAGCGGAGAGGAACTGGGTTTAAACTGGAATAACAATAATGGCAATTAGACACCAACCTGGCCTGAATCATCTCTGCCCTGTGAGCAGTTATTGATTTTTAAGAGGGTCATATTTGCTTAGACACCATCCCTCATCCCACGCCAGCAAGAACCAACCTGCTCCCAAAAAATCCACATTCCAGCAGCTCTTAAATTTATCAAGATCCTCAAAATGCCCTTTTTCCCCCATAAAGGTCCAATTCCTAACACCATGCAAGAATCACAGCTTCCTTTCCTTTTTCCCCGGGAAAACAAATTTCTCTTTATCCCTTGGGAATGTGCGTTGCGAACCCTAAAGGTCACCCTCCCAAAGAAAGGAAGGATAACCCCAAATTTGTTATTTTTAAAAGGTCACAGCGGTGGGAGAGGTGGTGTGAGATGAACTAATGGAGAGGAGAGGACGGGGCGCTCATCTCACTCGTTAGCATTCCCCCCATTCCCCTGCAGCAACGGGGAATGATAATAGCACCTTAATATCTCCCAGCGGGGCTCAAAGGAGCTGGAAAAATAGGATTTAGGGTGTGAGCTGGGAAGAGAAAAAAAAAACAAAAAACCAACCCCACAGCACAGGCTGCAGCTGAACCCGTGGCGAAAAGTTGAAGCTGGGTGTTGTGTCGTGGTGGTATTGATTGGGATGTTAACAAACCCGGAGCGCGCGGAGCAGAGGGAGGTTGGATCACAGCCAGCTCCCGCTGCCGGCCCGGGCCTGGAATGATGCCTGCTCTGATACGGCAATAACCACTTCCCCAGCCCAGGTCTTCCCAGGGTTTCTCCTAAAAATGTTAATTAAGACTCGCACACTGAGTAAATTACAGGGAATTAGCTCTATTTTGCATATGCAAAATTAAGGTGTGAGGAGAAGCACCTGGATGAGGGTGGCCCAGGGAGTCCACCAAGAATTGAGTCCCATCTTCACGGCCTGAGCCCTCCTCTGTGGTCTGAGCCTCATCTGGTCTTCTCCTGAGTTCATCATATCCTGTTCATTAATGAAATGTGAGAATTCACAGCAAATATTATAGACTCACAGAATCATGAGTGGGAAGGGTCCCACAAGGATCATCAAATCCAATTCCCACTCCTGCACAGGACCATCCCCAAGAATCCCACCCTGTGCCAAGACAAAGATTAATGGGTTTAGCCTCCAAAAAAGGACACATTCAGATTGCCCAATTTCCAGGAGCTCTCCCATTTCCATTTGTAGAAGATGCCAGTGGAGTTCTATCCCCATTCCTGGCCTCAGCATTGGCACTCGTGGTACTTTTCTTCAGCTGAATTAGGTGTTTATAGGTGGTATTTTGGGCACAATTAGAATCTGCTTTTATTTATTAAGACTTTTCCCATTACAGCCCAAAGCCGAGAGGTGGATTTTTCATCTCACCACCCAAACTGCAAACTCCAGCTCTGTGGGGAAAATGTCCTTTCCCAAAAGGAATAAACCATTGTCCATTTACAGGGTGTCCCTGGCTGAGCCCGTCAGCTGTGACCCCCATTTGTTGGGATTGGCAGGAAAAAAAAATGGCACCTTTCACAAAATTCAGGAGACATGCCAACACACACAGTCGTGGCAGGGATCAGAGAGACAAGCAGAGCACCAGTCTACCATGGTCAAGGAAATAATTATATCCAAGGAGATATCTTCTTGTCCCAAGGGATGGCTGGCTGCAAAAGATGCACCAAAGTGCAGTGTTTTTTTCTCCTTTTGGAGGTTAGGGAAGGCATTTTATGGATGAAAAAACCAAAAAAAAGGATTCTACTGGATTTGGTGGGTCAGCTCCGGGTTGACACCAGGTCTGTGGAGCATGGACAAGGCTTGCTGCTGACAGCATCCCACCAGAAAGCACAGAAAATGCTGCCTAGACCCTTCTTCATGACCTAATTTATTAAAAAGTAATAAAATGTGCTTCAATTCTTTCAATCTATCACAGCATTGTAGCACATTTTATTAAAAAGTAATAAAATGTGCTTCAATTCTTTGATAGAGTGAAAGACCATGGCTTGCACATCATCCAGATCTCCCTGCTCATAGTGGGGTGGGATTCACCTCTTAAAACTTCAGAAATGTTGTTGCCCAGTGCCAAGACCTGCTCCAAGGTGCCTCTGAACCAGCAGCAATTTGGGGGCACCAAGGGAAGCTGTGACTGCACAGACACCCCATGGTCACAGCTCCCCCACCCCAAAGACAAGGCCTCATGGACAAGGAAAAAGGCTCTGGAACTGGTTTATTTATTCCTGCAATTTATCAATCCCTGGAAGTGTTCAAAGCCAGGTTGGATGGGGCTCTGAGCAACCCACTCTAGTGGAAGGTGTCTCTGCTCATGCCAGGAGGTAGAACTGGATGAGCTTTAAGGTCCCTTCCCACCCAAACCATTCTATGATTAATAAATGCATAGCTAAATTCTACAATTTATCCCAATGGATCTGCATATCTGCTCTGGTACTGGCCAGGGTGAATGAGAGACGGGAAGCAGAGTGGTCCAGCTTCCTTGGGTCAGGGATGGGGCATTTTTGGTTGGTTAACTGTGCTGCCTCACCTTGATGTTTTGCTCTGTTTCAGCTCCTTACACTGGGCTGGAAGGACATCACCAAAGTGGTCACTGAAACCAGGGTCTTGCAATTCCCGAAGTGTGCCCAAGGCAGCTCTTTCCACCTTCCCCTGTGTGCAGGGCCCTCCTGGACTTCACCCATCTGTGGCTCCACACCTCCAAAGGGATGTCTGACCCTGGGATGGGACAACCCTGGATGTATGGACAGACTGGGAAATGCAGTGCTGCAGAATGGGTCCTGGGGGTCCTGGTCCATGGCAAGTTGGATATAGGTCAGCAGTGCCCTGGCAGCCAGGAGGGACATCCCTGTCCTGGGGGGCATCAGGCACAGCATCACCAGCTGGGACAGGGAGGGGATTGTCCTGCTCTGCTCTGCACTGGGGCCACCTCACCTTGAATATTGTGAGCAGTTTTGAGCACTACAATATAAGAAAGATATAAAGCTGTCAGAGAGTATCCAAAGGAGGCTATAGAGATGGTGAAAGGCCTTGAGGGGAAGCCTTATGAGGAGCAACTGAGGTCACTTGGTTTGTTCAGCCTGGAGAAGAGGAGACTGAGGTCAGACTTCACTGGGGGCTGCAGCTCCTCCTGAGGGGCAGCTCCAATCTCTGCTCTCTGTGACCAGGGACAGGACCCAGGGAACGGCTGGAGCTGTGCCACGGGATGTTTAGGTTGGATTTTAGGAAAAGGTTCTTCCCCCAGAGGGTGGTGGGGCACTGAACAGGCTCCCCAGGGAATGGTCATGGCCCCAAGGCTGCCAGAGCTCCACGAGCATTTGGACAACACTCTCAGGCACAGGGTGGGATTGTTGGGGTGTCTGTGCAGGGTCAGGAGTTGGACTGCGTGATCCTAGTGGGTCCTTTCCAACCCAGGACAGCCTGTGATCCTCTGATTCTGTGACCCTGGAAAGTAACTAGAGACCACCTCCCTGTGTCAGGAAGCTGCCTCCTGTTCCTGTGGCGGCTCCAGAGGGGAGCTGAGGTCAGGCCACACCGAGAGCTCTCCTCGTTCTCACCCAGCGCAAAGGCACTTCACCACTGAATTTCTGAAGCTGTAACAAGCCCAGTCCTGATCCCCAGCTGCCTCTCACGGCCATCAGCAAGTCCTGGAGTGAGAGCATAAATGCACTTGTTCCGCCTTCCTAAGTGCAAGGAAACTGTCTCAACAAAGAGGATGAAATATTTCTCATGGCTTTCTGTAAATGAAGGCAGAGAAAGCCAGGCAGACAGCAGCTACTTGAGCCACTCCACCCGGCGAGTCGTAGCCCACAAGAGCTTTGTGGGAACGCCGGGACAAGGCTTTTCTGCCGCAGATGAACCTGCTGCTGCTTTGTCATCTCTGCCCAGGTTCCCTTTTCTGCTCTTCCAACTCTTGGTTTCGTAATAAATAGTGGTCAGGTCTGTGAGGGATGAGCAAGAACAATCCCCTGGGGCCTCCTGTCCTGCTCTCCTTCGTATCCCTGAAATCCATGTCGTTCTCTGCAAGGCATTTTTGTGTTGCAAGGAGAAGCAAGATGCAGGGGATCACCACCACTAACCTCAAAAATCAGGGGTTGTTCTATTGCGGCTGCCTTGAACCTCATTTTGAACAGGCAGAGATTTGGGCATGGTGGGGCTGTCCTCCACCAAGTGATGTTCACCCCGAAGAACCTCTTTCCAAGTCCCTTCCTGCACTTGAAATGTAGACCAAGAAAATGTCCCCAACGCTGTCACATCACCTCAAATCACTGCTGGTTTTTATGTCACTTTGAACGACCAGGATCTGCTCTCATCCTGTGTTTTACACAGGGTCAGCAAGAGCCAATCTCTTTCATAACAGGGCAGGAGCACATCCAATTAAACTGGCAAACAATATTACATTTTCCTATTACTTCATGTAGAACATCCTTTCTGCTAAAGAGAAGCCCAGAGGTTATAGAAATTTTAGGGATTTCTTTCTCAGACTCTTACATGGCTGAATCTTGATCTCAATTTGTATTAGCTGGGACCTGCTGTTGGGGCTGTTTGTTGTGAGATGTCACCAGTGGTGGTAATGCCAGAGAGGCTGGAACATAATAGACTCAAAAGGACCTGAGGTCAAGGGCAATGAAGTTTAAAATACAATCTCTTCTTGCTTGGAGATATTTTTGCACATGTATATCCTGAACAGAAAATTCGGAAGAATGATGCTTTCAAGTGCAATCTGAATGAAGTCACAGGGAAAAAGGCAATATATTTTGTAATGAATTCATTTAAACAACTCAGTGATATTGTTGATTTGCTTCTCTCTGGATTGTAATTTATTAGAAATTGCTTCTGATGTTTACAGGATGAATAAAGAGCAGTACAATGTAAATAAGGTGCTGCTGTATGGTTAAGCGTCCCTTCTGGTGAATTAAATAACTTGGTGAAAAGACTTCTTGTGTGTATTTATTCCACTTCCTACTTCAATGTCATCTTGGCTCAGTTAACTGGAGGAGAACAACCACATTGCAGGGGACCATTTTCCCATTTTTGACAAAACCATATTTTGGTATGGCTTGGAAAACCCCGAATCGCCTTGTGTGCTCTGCTGCCCTCCTCACCCCCTTAGCCTGAGCCCCCCAGGGACACTTTTTTGGGGCAAGATTCCACCATGTGAGGCAGAAATGGTCCCTCCCCTCCTTCCACCACTGTGCCAAGGCCAAAGTGCTGAGCCCAGCAGAGGAAACCCTGCTGCTGCCAACCCAGGGGAAAGGAGCATGCAGCCTCCACAAGACGGAGCTCACCACAGTGCTCAAGACTCACCTTTTTGGCAGAGTGATTTGCTTCACATGGGGATTGCTGCCCATGTAGAAATAAATCTGAAAATCTATATACAACCGTCTCCAACTGCTCAGGCAAATCTTGCATAGCCAGGGCTAATCAGAAGTTGTAATGCATGGATTCCTAAAAACCTCTGAAAATGAATGTCAGGATCTATCCCAGAGCTATGACTTTTTCCAGGGTGCCTAAAGGGGGTTATGGAGAAATAATTTAGCTGGATCGAACAGTCTAATCTGAGATTTACATGATTGGCAATACCCTCTCTCTCTCTGCTAATCAATTCTTGTGGTGCAGGAAGGACCAGTGGAATGCTCAGCCTTGGTGTGAAATGCATCAATTCTTCCCAACAGGTTTATTCCTCCACCAGTTGTTTGTTGATCATGATTTCACATTACACCCCTCACAGACAGCCCAACAGAGTAGGTCTGCTTATTTCACCAATCTGCAGCCAAACTTTGAATACCAGCACTTAATTCTATTAACCCGCCCTACTCTTAATGCAGAAACACCTTCCAAGTCCCCAGCCAGGTTTTATTCCACAGCATCCCAGGTTTTCTCCCAGCAGTGGTGCCAGCTGCTCTGGTTTGCTGCACACAGGGATCACCCTCCTCTTGGCATCAAGGCTCAGCACAAGCTGGGCATCCTTCATGGCCTTCAAAACATAGACTTTTTGACTAATTTTCCAGTATCACCCCAATATTCTAGATAGCCCTTTTGCAAAGATGAAATCACCCTGCCTTCAGGGCAGCATGTGATAAACTATCCTTGTGTTTTGCTTTCCCTGAAGGATTTGGGCACATAGAGAAGCTGAATGTGCTGGGGCTGCTCTTGGAGACACAGAATGATGGGATGGGTTGGGTTGGAAGGAATGTCAAGATGCTCTTATTCCAACCCCCCTGCCATGGGCAGGGACACCTTCCACTATCCCAGGTTGTTCCAAGTCTTGTCCAACCTGGTCTGGAACACTTCCAGGAATGGGGCAGCCATGGTTTCTCGTTCCCATAGTCATGTCCTGTGTCTTGTGGTACTTCTGCCAGTGGGAAGAAGATGGAGCTGCTGAGGGAAAAAAAAAGAGCTAAAATGGGGATAATGATGCAAACTTAAACTAAAATAGAGGAGATTCAGACTAGATGTAAGGAAAGCATTTTTTACCATGAAGGTGGTGAGGTCCTGGCACAGGTTGTTCAGAGAAGCTGTGGCTGCCCCATCCCTGGAAGTGTCCAAGACCAGGTTGGGCTTGGAGCAACCTGGGATAGTGGAAGGTATCCCTGCCCATGGCAGGGGGTGGTATGAGATGAACGTTGAGGTCCCTTCCCACCGAAAGCAGTCTGTGATTCTGTAATTCTATGAAAACAAAATCCCTCCTTCTTCCTCTTCCATGCTCTGTGACCATATGCTGAGTTTGGCTGTTAGAATTCAATCACCAGTGCTGGTTCCTGAAGCAGAAGAGACAACTTATTCTTCCTTCTGTATCTAGGCAAAGTGCTGCTTGTGACACAAGCTGAGTTAGAATTAACTTAATCATATTTTCATTTTTTCTGAGCAGAAGCACAATGTTCCTTAGGTTTGGTCTCGCAAAATGCTGCCTGCTTTGGCCCTGATTCATGATCCATGATCAGGATCCATGCATGGTCACTCGTAGCATGTCTGGGGGGTGTTTGCCATGTGCATTTAAATTCTGTAAAACAGGCGATGTGATGTGCTGCTAACATGAAGCAGTTTGTTCTAGTGCCAGTGCTGGGTCAAAACGTAGAATCACAGAATCACAGAATGGTTTGGGTTGGAAGGGACCTAAAAGATCATCCAGTTCCAACCGCCTCCCCTGAGTAGGGACACGTTCCACTATCCCAGGTTGCTCTGGATGGGGAGATACATTTGGACCTTGTTGTCTCTCCAGGTGCTCATCTTCTGTCCTGCTGATGGAGCCATCATGGCAAGAGGCATTGTCTTCTTGCAGTCCAAATGCTCTTAGATTCGGCTCTTCTGGGTTCTGGTGGGACAGGAGAATAAAGCAGAGCAGAAATTGTAGAGGGAAGAAGCTCCTTAGTGGATAGAGCGCTCCCGATCTCTCCTTTCTTCTGAGGCCTGATGAATGCCACAAACAGGACAAGAAAATCAGGAAATCAGCTCTGGGAGGGCTGTGATTACCTCGGAGTTCTGCTGGGATCCTGCCATCCTGCAGCTGAGCTGTGGCCCCGTGGAGCACAGACCTGCAAATGAAGACCCCCCCACCACGCTGGGCTGGCTCAGCTGAGCTCAATGTGCCAGCAGGCAGCACAGCCAGTTTAATATTTATAACCTGATTTGACCACTAATATATTCAGCCTATTTTTAAGCTGCCTGGATCTGCAGGGAGGGACAGCTCACATCACATGGAAAGTTCCTGGCTCCTAGAGGCACCTGGAAGAGCATTACAGGTGCTGGTCACGCCTGAAGGAGAAGGTTTCCATCCTTGCTTTGGTTTTCCAGCAGTTGGAGAGGATTGGTGTTAGGTTATGGCTATAGGATTTGCTCTGGTTTATGTACTATTGAAAAATGCTTCTGCTATTGCTTTAGGAAGAAATTCTCCTGGAAGCAAATCCCAACCGCTGGTCAGTTTATTTACATGAGGAAGGATTCAGATAATGACAAAACACCACTATGAGCCCAAATAACCATCAAATCAAGTTTTTAAAGCACACAAAGTGGTTAAAATTCAGATTCTAGTGGGAGACCAGAAGGTAAATCTATAGCGAGAGGAGCTGAAACCTGTCTTGTTTGGATTATGTGATTAGAAGTTTGACTATTTTCAGTATCACTAATCTGAAAAAGTGAGCAATGTCAGCAGAAAATTAGTCGGTGTGGGAGGAAAATTTGGTGAGTATTTTGGGGTTTATTTCTGAAAATCAGTTGTTGACTGAAACAGTGAAATTCAAACAGTTGATGTTTCACTTTTGTTGCACACAGAGCTGGGAGGAATCAGTGTCTCTTTGGAAGGGAATTTGCATGGGACATGACAGCAGTTCCTTTCACCCGAATCCTGTCATCTCCAAACACAGATTTTTTTTTTTTTTTTAAATGACATTTTGGGGGTCTGAGATTTTTTCATCATCAACTGTGTGAAAGAGAAGTGGCTGGTAATGAGTAGGCTAAACTTCATGTCTCCAAACCAGCTTCACCTAGGTGAGATTTGTGCCTACCCAGTTAGGCACAGATGTCTGTGAGTTATTTGAAATGTAAATAAAATATCCCCAACTGCTCAGACAGTGAATGTGAGGGTGGGCCCAGTCTGTGAGGTGCCCAAATCTGGAGCTAAGACAGATGTGGGTGCAGGTGTCCTGACTTTTTGTCTCATCACTCATCCCATAGCATGCAGGAAAAGGTGAGATCTGGAGGTTTTTCAAATGAGACCTCACCCCATTTTCACTTCTGTGCAACCTGCACGACCTCTGAAATGACTGAGCTGAAGTCATGTCCCTTCCAGTTCTGGGGGAAAGCTGATGCTGTGGGAAATGGGCTAATCCAAACAATTGAGTCTAACCTTAAAAGTATTAATCGGCCAGGATGGGCTTTGAGATCAGCGATCCTCATTCCTATTTATACTCCATTCTTTCCCATCTCAATATCAATGTAAACCAGCCTTAAAATGACTGTGCAGTATCCAATCCTTCCCTGATTTCCCCAGTGGTGCACGGGTCTCTAAGGTCAAGCCCTGGGAGTGACTGTGTTGAGCAAGGGCTAGAGAAGAGCTGAGGGATTTAGGCTTTATTTCAGGAATAGCACTACACTGCATCACTCCTGAAAGAACCAGAGCTGCCGAGGGGCTGGCGACTTCCTCAGCAAACCAGGTGAAGCTCTGGGCAGGGCTTGGAGTGTTGTTCAGCCAAACTTTTAGAACAGAAATCTCTGTAATAGGATTAAAGGGTGTCAGCCAAGGGAGGAAAGGCTTGGGGAGATTAGGGGAGTCATCAGGAGGAAGGATTAGCGGGAGATACAACAAAAACGGGGGCCAGGAGGGTGCACTCAGAGCTAAGGATGAGCAGTGCCACGTGCCACACACACTTGGGGTTAGCCAGCCTCTCCATGCCAGCCTGGACTCGCCCTCCCCATCCACAAGAACTGTGGATGTGTCTCCTGATGTCCCATCCTCACTTGGACACCAGCATGTGCCCAATGCTGGCACCGACGCTGTCCAGAGCTCCTGGGGCTGACGGCTGCTGGAAGTGTGGAGAGTTGTGTGAACAAAAAAATATTATTGAAGGCCACTCCTCTCCCCTCTTGCAGACTGGTAGCTGTGGAGGGGGTGTTGTCTCAACTACTCTTAGTTTTCTCATCCCAAAACGCCCCAACTGGTGTGACAGCAAGTTCAAGCACCAAAACCCGTCATCGGAGCGTGGCTCCAGATTCAGTCTTTTGCTTCCCTTCTGCCTTCTGAAAAATGGATCTGTTAATATATTTCTTCCCCACATGACACCCTTAATAAACTGTGTGGGAAATACCTTTTCCCCAGCCCCCCCCACAAGATAGAGGTATCCATAGTGGAATAACCTCAGACCTGTGCAGATGCACTCTCTTCTGGTTGTGTCGCAGCCACAAACACTGGACTGGAGTAAGAAATGTGAGTGTGTCCTACCTGCTGCATAGGCTGTGCTTTAATATCATGGTTTTGGTGACTTCACTGATTTCAGCTGGTTGAGATCTGAGCTGTGACAATCTATACCTGGTCTAGTGGGAGATGTCCCTGCTCACTGGACCAGATCACCTTTAAAGGTCCCTTCCAGCGCAAACTGTTCTATAATTCTATGATCTTCCCTCCTCCACTGATGCAGTCACAGCTGGTTCCTCGTTAAGCCCAAATCCTTGGCCACTCTTGGAAGAAAACAGCATGAGCTTGGAGCCTCCCTTTGCTGCAGACACTGCCAGATTCCTTCCTCCCCACAACACCTTCACNTCCAACAGGGTTTAGGTAACACTCGGGGATTGCTGAAATCCCTTGGAAGATTTAACCAGTGCCTGAAGGGAGTCGGCAAAAAAAGTGGGAGAGGGGCTTTGGACAAGGGTCTGGAGTGGCAGGACAAGGGGGAATGGCTTCCCACTGCCAGAGGGCAGGGTTAGATGGGATATTGGGAAGTAATTCTCCCCTGTGAGGGTGGTGAGGCCCTGGCACAGGTTTCCCAGAGAGGTGGTAAATGCTTCATCGCTGGAAACATTCAAGGTCAGCTTGGACAGGACTTGGAGTAACCTGGGCTAGTGGAAGGTGTCCCTGCTTATGGCAGGAGGGCTGGGGACCTTTAAAGGTCCCTTTCAACTCAAACTGTTCTGTGATTCTCCAGTGCACTTTCCATGTCCCTGCAGGCTCTGTACGGTTATACAAACACGGAATCATGAAAAGGTTTGGGTGGGAAGGGACCTCAAAGCTCATCTCATCCCACACCTTGCCATGGGCAGGGACACCTTCCACTATCCCAGGTTGCTCCAAGCCCCATCCAACCTGGCCTTGGACACTTCCAGGGATGGGACAGCCACAGCTTCTCTGGGAAACCTGTGCCAGGGCCTCACCACCCTCACAAGGAAGTATTTCTTCCCAATATCCCATCTAGCCCTGCCCTCTGGCAGTGGGAGGCCATTTCCCCTTGTCCTATCTTATACTTCAGACATATCCCAAATATCAATACAGCAAACCAGAAGACAACAGAAGTGGAGAAGGTTCACATCTCTTAACGACCTTAAAGGCCTTCGTGAAGGTCTGCATCAGATTTTTTGGGTTTTTTTTATATAGAGCCAGTCTTTTGGGACCTATTCTTGGTACAAACTTGTGCTGATACAATCTCAGATCTGAAATAAATCTGCAGTTGAGGTAATCCTTTCAATCTCAGTCTTATAAAACTCGGAGTACCATCCTCACCTGGAATGATTGTGTTGCTTTATTCCACCTCTGGGTGCAGCAGAGGATCTTACTGACCTTTTTTTATGGGGCTGAACACTATTTCCCATCTTCCTGATACTCCTGTTGTGCGCCTCGAAGGTGGTTCTGACACTTCACTTTTCTCTCAGGAGAAACATGGGCTACAAGATCTTCCTGAACAGCCTCTTCATACACAAAAAAATACATTTCTTCACTAAATTCCCTTGAAACATGGCAGGTAAAGTACTTTCACCTGTTTTCTCAAGTGTGTGTCATATTATCTGCACCAACATTAACGTATCGCTTTACATGAGGAGAACCTGGATCCATCCCACTCCTGGAATGTGCTGTGACAACTTCTTTCTCCAAGGGACAGCACAGCCAAGGAGGAGAGGTGCCATGCTGGGCTTTGTTCCCTCCAGCAAGGAGGGGCTGGTGGGGAATGTGAAGCTCAAGGGCAGCCTGGGCTGCAGGGACCATGGAAAGGTGGAGCTGCAGACCCCCAGGGCAGCGAGGAGGGGGCAGAGCAAGTGCATGGCCCTGGGCTGCAGGTGAGAAAATTTCAGCCTCTTCAGGAATCTGCTTGGTTCACTCCCATGGGATAATGCCAGGAGGGAAGAAAGGCCCAAGAAAGTGGGTTGATATTCAAAGATTGTCTCCTCCAAGCTCTGTTTCCATTGCCTTCTGCCTCAGGCCATTACTTGGAAATTGGATGCAAGACCCCAACTTCATGTCCTTGAGGACCAGTGTTCATCTCACAGCAGGGTCTGTCAGAAAAAGGAAATGTAAAGTGTTTTGAAGCCCAACAATCATCAGCAGCATGACCCTGGGATGGCTCTGACCTGGGATAAGTAGTGCTGAGGTAAGGGGCTTGGAAGGTGTCCCTGTTCATGGCATGGGCTTGGAATAGATGGCCTTTAAAGGTCCCTTCCAACCTGAACTATTCTGTGATTTGATGATTCTATGCAATAGACCCCAAACCCAGATTAGGGACAGATGTCCTGGCATCCCAGCCTGTTACTGGAGCAGCCATCTTCCAGTGCTATTGGACATTCATTTTAACATGGGCTTTGTCTGCAATTCCTAAAGCTGTGCTGTGAGAAAGTTTCAATTGGAGTCTTGGAATTCAATTTAGTGGTTGCCTGGTTGTCGGGCAGTTTTTCTGCCCATCATGTGCCAGACATAATCATATTCCATCAGAGGCAGAATAAATCAGTATGTCCTTCATTGCTAAGTGCAGTACAAGTTTATTGCCTACTGACTTTCCCTGGGTTTGGGTTTGTTGTTTTGCTGGTTTGTTTTTTTTTTCCATGACACATGTAAATATTTGTTATTGTGACTTGTGGACCTTGGAGTGCTGAGTTATGATGGTAAAAGGGGACAGCAAAAGAAACAGTGAAAATGCCAAGATGGAAAGGCCAAGCAGTGGCTTAGGTAAGATAAAACAACAGACAAGCTCAGCCTTGTGGTTGTCATGTTGTTAACAACACACATTGTGCCAGGACTGGGAGAGGGGGAGAGAGGAGAATGAGGGGACGGAAAGGAGCTGATTTTAAAATTGAATCCGGAGCAGAAACAAAGGGATTTTGTGTCTGTCCATGTGCACAGTCTCCACTTTGCCTGTACTCCTGAGATAAGATCACCTTCAGGGGATGTGGCAGCCTGGGCAGAAGGGGGACAGTCACCTCCTCTGGCTGTGCTGGCTTGTCCATAGCCGGGCTCCCTGCCCAGTTCCGGTCAGCTCCGGGCAATGCTGAATTCACATCTCTCTGCACACATTTCTGCTGAAAAACCCTCAGAAACCCCAAGCAGCCACCCAGTGAAGTTATCTGGACTAAGGTCATTTTACAAACCTGCATGGAGAGCTTGAACCACAAGGAAACCCCACCTATTTAGGCCATTTTTGCTTTTATTATGTAGCTGTAAGTCCAAACAGTTAAAACTGAAGGATTAAAAGGAACCACCACAGAACCAGATATATTCAATGTAAATGCCTTTAAGACAAGGTCATCTAAAATTAAAAATTAATTTATGAATATCCCTATCACAGCTTAAATTAATTAATATCCAGTGAAAATATGAAGTGACAACCAACAGCAGCATTTAAGCCATGACTATTTGTGAGCTGCTGCTGGGGAGCCCGTCCCAAGTGAGGGGGAAGCGCCGATCCACGTTTTGACAAAAATACTATTATTCGGTGGATGAAAACACGGTATTTTGTCAGGTCACTGATGTCAGCACTGTAACACCATGTGGAGATGCTCCCAGCTGGAGGGCTGCTGTGAAGTTTGTGGAAGATGCCCAGATCCCTTGGAGAAGTTCAGCTGCGGTCCCTTGGCAGCCGCCTGCGCCTGCCAGCGGTCCTCAGTTGACATTATCTCCTGGCTTCACCTCCCAGAGCTTCCCTGTCCTCTGTTGCTCCCTGTTGGAAGCCCTTTCCCTCTGGCAGATAGATGGTGTTCCGGGGGGTGTCCCCAGTGGCCGTGCTGCCATCTGTCCCCCCTCCTGCTGGCACAATCCGGACACACCACCACTTTGGGATGGGCTCCCTGAGTGCTTCCAGGGGTCAGGTTTTCCCTATTTTGCTCTGAGTGGAGCAAATATCTCTTGGTGGGATGCAAGCACCTCAAAACTATGCCCAAGCACAGGACAGATGAGTGTCCTGCCTAGTGAAGGCACAGCAAGGCTTCCCTTTTGCTGTAGGGTTTGCTCCAATCTGTTACAAAACATAGCTTATTCCATGAGGAGCTGGTCCCGGGAGGGAGCAGAAGTCGTGGTTGCTCTTCTGGCTTCATCTTTTATCCATCCTTGTGGCTTTTCCCTCCCCTGCCTGCTGCTAATCAGCATTCCTTGCAAAGAGCAGCTGCTAATCTGCAGCAGTAGTTGGTGCGTGCGGGGTGTGGGGAGGTGGTCGGGGTGGTGAAGGGACACCCTTCCAGCAGTTCCTGCTCCAGCATCACCAAAACACCCCTTTCCCAAAGCCACCGTGGCTAAAAAGGATCCAACCTTGTGCACCCACAAAACAAAAGCTGATTTGTAGCACTTGCGTTTTATTGAGAGGAAAAAAAAATGTTTGTCTTTGTGTATGTGTGTGTTTGTGTGCGTGCTCGTGTGTGTATATAAATACATATATATATTTTCCCCTCTGAAACAACTCGCTTCCCTTTGGGAATAAAGGGGATCTTTAAAAATGCAAAAATTCCTTCCAGACAGTTTGTCATGTCTTACTAGAAACAGCCGACCCTATTAGCAATTTAAATGATGCCTCCTATTAGCATAATTTTTAATGAAGCAGAGCACATGTCTCACATTTGTGTTTCCAACGTGGTGGGGAGGAGGCACTCGGACACTCAATGGGCGTCAGGAGAAATTGGCTCTGAGAAGATCAGAGTGATGGTGCACGTGTGATTCCTGGCTAGGACTTTGTTTTGGATGGTTCTCTGCAAGTGGATTTGCCTTAAAGCAATTTTCATAGAGTCATAGACTGGTTTGGGTTGGAAGGGATCTTAAAACTCATCTCATTCCACCCCCTGCCATGGGGGCTCCAAGCCCTGTCCAACCTGGCCTTGGACACTTCCAGGGATAGGGCAGCCACAGCTTCTCTGGGTAACCTGTTCCACCACCCTCATAGTAAAGAATTTCTTCCTAATTTCCAATATTTTCCCCAAATTCTATGCATAATTCAGAGGAAAACCTTCACTGACAAAAAAAGACTGTGGGAATAAACCACTATTCCAATGGAACATTTTTAGGATTCAGAAAAAGTTGCAAGGTGCCGCTGTTGGACGTGCACAGAGAAACTGTGGTTTTCATTTATTCTTTTTTTTTCTCCAACAATCTTGGGACTAGCAGGACTTTTCTTCCCCACTGTCATTCATAAAATCTTGGGTAGTTTTTAATCCTGATCCAGAATCTTCCTCAGGCTGTTGCCCTACGAGCCAGGCCATGGCTGCAACGCCAAGTCCTCTCTATCCACCTGGGAGTCCAAAGGGCTTTAGTAACTCTGGAGTGACTGATGGCAAGAAATGCTCCATAAAATCACTTTGCCACCCCAGATGTGTTATTATTACTCCAAATTTTTAATTGCTTTACTGTATCCCCGTGGCAGAGTGCAAGAAGGGGACGCCGAAGGGTTTTCAACTTGACCAAACATCAGATAATACAGGGCAAGGGTTGGCTTTCACTGCTGAAAATTTACATGGTTTCCCTAGAAGCAAGCAATAACTGAAATTTACAAGTCTCTTCCCCTGTTTTCCCCTTGTTTTTCCCACTTTTCCCAGCACTGCCTGCAGTGCTGGCCCATTGCACTACGCCAGGTCCTCGCGCACGAGCCATTTGCGACGTTAGAAGGGAAATTGTGCGTGGGTGTGAAATCTTGTGTGCACACATGTTCCACATTTTGTTTGCTTAAAAGCCCGTGCAAAGCTTCTTTTTTTTTTTTTTTTTTCTTTCCTAATGGGAAAATTCTCCTGGGAGCTGAAGTTACACAGGCAATAGCACATGACACAAACCAGTAACTGATCCTTCCGGGGAGGACAGGGATGACCTTGTGCCGGGCCACCCTTTGGGAAAGCAGGAGGTCACTTGGACCAACCTTTCCCCCGCGTCAGCCTCCCCGTCTCGGTCTGCCACGACACGGAAACATCCTCATTAGGATAATAGGCAGATTTCCAGGATGCACTTCTGATTCCCTGGCTCTGGAACAGTCCCAAATATCACAGATGTTTTGACGGCTCTCCCAGAGGGCGGCAGCAGCTCGTCCTCCTCCACTTTCGGCACGTTGAGCCCTGGCATGCGGCGAGCAGCTGATGCCCTGCTCTGTGTCAGGGATGGCAGCTTCCCCAGCGCTCCCAGTGAACCCAGTGCCCTCAGCCCAGCAGAGGGAGGGCCCAAAGGGGATTTGTGCCCCAGCCGGTATTTTCAAAGCCATGTGGCATCCTGGAGCCGCAGTCTCCTGCCTGTGCATGCTGCAGCAGCTTCAGGGGGAAAAAAAGTCTTTTTAGGACATCCTGTAAGCAGGTGCTGCTTCTGGAGAAGGACCTTGCTTTGAGAAAGTTGCAGAGGACACAAAAAGAACGGATGGAGGTCAATTATTCCTTTGAATAGGAAGGAAAGCACTGAATCCCAGTTAGATCAGTTTGACCATTAGGGAAAAAGCAGGGCATAAACTTTCAGCATCAAGACTCTTTTCCACATTAGGGCCTTCCTCTGTCTTTCCCATTCCCTAGCAAATCCTGATTTCCATGCTGGGTCCCATCCTGATAGCTACAGGATGGGTCAGTGAGTCCAGAGAGATGAAACAGTGTCTGGATTTATAGGGGAAGCTCAGGAAACTATTTCCCTTCCACCTTCCCTCCTCTCCCCCCACCTGCCACAGGAGAGGCTGAGAAGTTTGTTTCACTCAGGATTGCCAAGTGCTTGGGAAAGTTCAAGTGAAAAACAGCACGGAGCTGTTGTTGTTGCGGACGTTTTATTTTTCTCTGCCAGTCAATTAAGGGGGAAAACCTGACAATCAGAAGTTATTCACTGCACTGTGCAACAGCCTCTTGTAGGATTTATCTTCCTTGGGAAGGAAACAAGAGCTCCCTGTTTATGGGAAGACTGGAACTATCAGACAATAAAATCTCTGCATGTGTCCGACCTGGCCCATCGCCCACCTGGTGTCCTCATCTCTGCTCCAAGTGGCTGCAGAGCGGGTGCAAAGTGCTGTCCTGGCAGGGTGGCACCGATCTCAATGCAAGGAGTCAGACTCAGAATCAGAACCAGGAGGCTTCTCTGGGGGATTGTGAGTGAGCTGTGGTGGGACCAGGTGGGGTCTGAAGGGCTTTAACTCCCAGCCTGGAAAGCTGGTGATGGGAAAAAGGGAGAAATGGGGCTTGGGCTGTGCCAGGTCAAGTCCCAGCAGGGTGGGAGATACTTTTCATCCTTTTTCTTCCCCATTCATTGGAAAGAAGACCAAAAAAGTCTGGAGCTGCTCAGCTTTGCTGTACTCAGTTGATGTGTCCTGCCCAATGAGATGCCCATGGATTTTGTGGCATGGCAGCAAGTCAAAGTTCAAGACAAAATTAACAGATAACTGGGAGAACAACCATCCTTGGTGCCATCAAGGCCAGGTTGGACAGGGCTTGGAGCAACCTGGGACAGTGGAAGGTGTCCCTGCCTATGGCAGTGGGTGGAAACTGGATGAGCTTTAAGGTCCCTTTCCATTCCAACCTCTCTGGGATTCTGTGATTAGTGCTGCAAAACTCATACCCTTGCTGGGCCTTTATTGAAAGCCCTTCACAAATATTAATCAAAAAAAGTGCATTGAAGTCCCCTGTGAATAAGGTGGGGACATTAGAGTTGTATCTCTAATGCTGCTTCCAGGCCACAGGACAATCATAGAGACTGCCATAGGATAAGGAATGTCCATCCAATACAGACCAACAAAATGACAGAACTCTCTTTGCCCTCTCAGAAGGTGTCCTGAAATGGTGTGGATCTAGCTAATACAGCATTCTCCAAACATAGTCACAGATGTTAAGGAATTTAGAAAGTGTATTCTCTCCAAAAGGAATCTTTGAACTGGAAAATATCTTTGATATTCATAGTCCTACCTCCATAACAGTTCCTACTGAAACCCATGATATGAATCTTCCTTTCCCCCACCCCGAGAGAGACCAAATCAAGTCGATCATAAAATTTCATTCATTTTATTGTCCTCATTTTATCTGGCAGGTGGAGGTTAAGAGGAAATATTCTATTTTCTTTTGGATTTTAATTTAGGAATATCTGAGTTATCTTTGCTGATTGAAGCTGACCCCTGCGATGCTGCTGCTGAATATTCCAGAGAAAGGAGCAAGGCATCTGTCAGTAGGTGAGGATGAAACTCCTTTCTTGTCAGTAATGTTTCTGCAAACCTTTTAATCAGGGTTGCTTTTGCAGCTGAAGGATTACTTAGGTGGGAGCTGCAACTACCACGAATGGTGCAAGAATATATTTGTCCTGCTGTCAGGATTCCCAGGTGCACTCCACTTTCTCCAAGTAGTCCCTGCTGTACTCTGCCGTCATCTGGAACACAAACTGATGGTAATTGGCCTTTTAATAACACCAGCACATTGTCCAGCATGACCAAGTGCCAGGACTGATTTGGGCTTTGTCATGCAGTCTTCCAGAAAATTAATTGCTATCTCTGTTAGTGATAACCCAGGCTCCTTAACATGATAGCTCCTCCTGGTTTAAATAGTAAATTTATTGCAGGAGTGGTTGTCTTTTGCTTTTTCTGCTTAAACTAGATTTAATTTGCACTAAGGAAGATTGAGGTGAGTTTAACTCCAGAAGCTGAAACTTGGGTTTTGATATGAGTTTTCTGTCCATCCATCCATCCATCCATCCATCCATCCATCCATCCATCAATCTGTCCATCTACAAACAACAAATCTCCCAGTGATGGGAGGCCTCCAGGGAGCAAACAGAAGGATTCACTCCAACTCCTGACATTTTTTGGCCAACACTGATCTCGTGCAGTTTCAGAGAAGCTCCTGCCCAGCAGGCAGCTCCTGCATGTAGGTTGCTGGGCTAATGCTGGGAAGCAGCAGAACAGGCCATTTGCACTTGTAAAGCTGAGCAGCCAAGCACAAGTCTGTTGTGGGGCCCGTAAATTGGCAGCTGGCACTTGAGGTGTAGCCCTTAAATTATTAAATTGATCAGTCTTTGGAGTTTCAAAATCTTTCATAGTGTGGTATTTATAGGTGCTCATGCCTACTGTTACTCTGCTGGGCTTAACTGGCATGTCTTTGTGGGATCTGAAATTTTGAGCCAAGCTGAAGTGCCATGTTCATAAGGTCTTCTGAAAGGATCTTTGTAGTCACATAATCATGGAAGGTTTGGGTTGGAAGGGACCTTGAAGCTCATCCTGTTCTACCCCCTGCTATGGGCAAGGATACCACTCACTAGATCAGGTATCTCAGGGCCTCATCCACCAAATTCAGTAAATAAACCAATTTTGTTACAAATTCCGATTGTTGACCTCTCTTGTCCAGTCACAAAGAGGGAGGGACTGGGTCAAGACCTTTCTATTGTAGATCCAGAACTTGAAACTTCCAAGCCAAAGCTTCAAATTCAGATCCAAGTTGATGGGAATCAAACTTTTCAGTATGAAATCCTAATGGAACAAAATGTGAGGAAGGATAAAAAAGATGTTGAAGAAGCAACTCATTCACGATAAGTGCCCACAGCACCAGACTGCTGGAGGAAAAATGCTGTGCCAATAACACACTTCCTGAAAGGCTTCCCTAGCTTTAAATGAATCCCAAGCCAGCAGTTTCATGGGATATGGCATGTTGGTGTCTCTCCTTGGACGATGCAGGCACTGACTTAGAGCTGGCAGGGAGCCTCCATGGTGGCGGTGCTCCACAACACTTTCTGGTCCATTCCTTGCCATGAGAGGACCACAGGTGTTAAAGTTTGATCTACATTTACTTTTCTTGGTGATTCAATACAATAATGCCCTTAAAGCATGTAAAAGGACCTCCCTGTATTCTCCACATCTCCAACCCTTATGGTTTGGGAGCTCGTCAAGCTTTTTAAGAACCACAGTTACACTTTGTCTCCTTCCTCAGCCAAAGGAAGTTATTTCACTTTATTTTTCTCGTTCCACTCTGCTGTGACCCAGGGAGAGGAAACTCACAGGGCTCTTACAAGGTTTACAAGGGGTTGCCCTGGCATTGTGGTTTGGAGAAGCGATGGGAGGATTCAGCAGCCCCATTCAAGGCTGTTCACGGAGTGGAGAGTGCCTGGATTTATTGTCCTGTGCAAACTGCTTGGCAGGAGCACCATTTCTCCCCCACAAGGATGGTGGGAGGTGCATCGTCTTCCTCTTCGTGGAGTTGCTGTGAAATTAATGTGGCCATATGGAAGTAGGCTGCAGATCTTGACTGTCTAACACACTCCAGTTTCCAAAATCATGCTCCCGACACAAGGCATCCATAGGCTGCTCCAAACCCAAGCCCTGTGGCAAAAAGACAATTTTGCTCCTCTGCATCAGCCAAGGTACTCTTAGGTGTGAAAGCTAAAGGTCTCGAGCAATTTATAACTGCTAATGTTCTGGCCCTGAAATAATCATGGAAGACATTTTATTTTCTGTTTATTCATCCTGCCTTGAAGTGAATCAACTTCTGAGCTCACACCATGTGACGGTGGCGGTGGCGCATGTGTTTTCTCTGCCAGGAGAGAGTATCCAGGCAACTAGACCAGATATCAAAATCTTGTCAGATTTTTCCCACCCTGTATTTTGTCTGTCTTATGGCCCTTATTACCACTGAATTTAGGACCCGTTGATCTCTAATGAATTAATCTCGCAGCTGCCTTTTGCAGACAGAGAAATGTCTCGGTTCTGCAGATGGAGATTGGAGACATGGAGAGCTGTGTAGGAAAGTCAGCTGAAGTAGGGATTGAAGTGGGATATTCCAGGTCATCAGCTAGCACCAGACACTACTGTTTAAAGGTGGGACCAGTTCTGAGTGTGAGAGATTCAATCTAAAAAGGGAAAATTAACGAGGTGTTGTCTTGCTTGACTGTAGGAGAATTTGGGCTGGAAGGGGCTGCAGGAAGCCTTTGGTCCAACCTCCTCTTCCAAGAAGGGTCAGTCCTGGGTTTCAACCAGGTTGCTCATCCAGCTGGGTCTTAAAAACATCCAAGGATTGAGACTGCACCACCATGCCTGGAAGTACTGAAAAGTCTTTTGGATGTGGCACTTGAGGATATGGTTTAGGTGGCCTTGGCAGTGCTGGGTTAACAGTTGAACTCAATGATCTTAGAGGGCTTTTCCAACCTAAATTAATCTGATTCTTCTCTGAAGACCTCTGCAAGAAGATCCTGTCCACAACTTCTCTGCACTTGCCACCCACCCCTGGGCAGGAAAACCAGATCAATTCACCTGTCATTGTAATTCCTTCCCTGTAAGTGAGACACAAAAGCCGAATCCTACGGCATTAACTTTTAATGCTGATCATTTTTGTTCCTGCTTTTTGTTCGGCACTTCACTGTCAAGAGGAGAAATTGAGGAAGACAGGCATCCTTTCTTGTATGACCAAGCAGCCAGATCGATGATGGAATACCTGACTTTTCTTCCCCCTTGTAGTTAGAAATGTGGAAGTCAGTCATGGACATTGTCATGGCAGAACAGTGTCTGGATACTGAACTAAATTAGACTTTGACTAAGTGTGGAATTTTGAAACCTGAGAATTATTTGTTATGTGTCAGAGATTCACCACCCTATGAGAGAAAAAATAAAGTTTCTTCCATTTTAAATTTTAAAAAGTGATGCTGATGACCCAACAGTTTCAGAATTATTTGGGGTGGGGTCAGGAAAATCATATACATTTTTAATTCCTTGTCATTTTAATTTAATGTCCTCGGGTTTTATTTCTTTAGCAATTCCAAAATGCATGTGTTCCAAAGCCTATGTCCTAATTAAAAAGCCCAGTGCCCTGAACTAAGAGACAGCATGAATGTCCTAAATAAAAGGAAATAAATAAAAGGCCTGTTAAATTTTCACCCCAGTGTCCATGAATCAGGAAGCATCTCCCTCTTCCTTTTTGACCTATGGATATCATTAATATGGACTGTTCCAGCACAATGAGCTGGAAAGAATGGTAATATTTTTAATTTCCTCTCTTGGGGAGAATTTGATGCTTTACCACAGTAATGTTCACATGGGTGATACACTGACTTCTGGCCTTTATCTCAGATTTTGTGGGGATCTCAGAATACAGTCTGATTACTTTGGGAAACAATATTCATGCTGCTAATCCTAATGAGTCTTCCAGAGGTAACTCATGCAGGCTCTTCCTGAGTGACCTGGAGTGGAAAACAGCAAAAATTCCCACAGACAACTTGGCCAGCCTTGGTTATAAGGTCAGCAAAATTGTGATTTTGCAGTAGGTTACAGGTGCAATTCAGCTTTCATGAATTTGGGCTGACAATTGCCCTGATATGTCTCTTGTACTTTCTGCTGCTGCAGGAATAAAGACAAAGGGAAGGGGAGGAAAATGATGGATTTGGGGTTCTTTTTTTTACTACCAAATAGGAAATACAACAATATGGCACAAGAATAGCATGCACTTGTGCAAGGCTCTTCTGGAACAAAGGTAGGTTGTTCCCCAGGAAAAGGACTGAAAGCAATATGCTTTATTTGAAGAATGAAGACTTAGGGGTAGATATTAGGTAAACTGTCCCACTCTAAGAGTGGAAGAAGATTTTTCCAAGATCTTGGGGAAAGAAAAAGCATCAGTATGACTGTGACCTCTTCAATAAGAGCAGTTTTGGCTTGAATGGGGAACTTCACAGGTCTGACATGACTCACACCAAGTTTCAGACAGGTCCCGGCTGTAGGGAATCACTCCCCATGTTTCTGTGTTGGTGTGTGGTCTGGGAAGATCCCAGAGAGCCCTCATTGGGCTTAAGGGATGAGTCAAATATCTGTTGAGCCTATTTTTTGGTGCAAGGGGAGACTGAGCACCAGCTGGGAAAGCCTTTGGATATCCATCCATCCATCCATCCATCCATCCATCCATCCATCCATCCCTCCCTCCCTCCATCCATCCATCCCTCCACCCCTCCTAATCCCAGCCCTCGGAGCAGCACCGAGCACTTCCCGTCGCCGGGGCACAAAGCTCGGGAGCTCCAACACGCGCTCGCAGGAGGGGGCCCGGCTGCAGCATAAATGATCAAAGGGCAGAGCAGGCTGACGTGCAGAAAGACGCTGTGATACAGCAGCAGAGATCCCCTCCAGCCCTCGCCGATGCTAATGCATATATTTACCTCCTGATTGACTTCATAATTAATTGACTACACGGGGTAGATCCTTCTCTCACCTCCCTGGCGCTAAAGAAGCAGAGTGACATGGGTGTAAAACGGGGCCATGAGAGGGATGAACGAGGCCTTTTGTCTTTATTTTCTCTGCAAGTGCACAGAAGAAGCCGTAAGGAGCCTATCAGGATATAAATGAGGGCAAAAATGTATTTCTTTCAATCCCCGAACTGCAGCAGGAGAGAGCCAGCATAGACAAGGGTTGAGGCAGTGGTTATAAAGTAGAAAGGTTTGTGTTTCCACTCTAAGGTGGATATATTTAAAAAAAATACAGTAGAAAAGTAGGGGAAATTAATACTTCCATCCCAACCCGAAGAAGGAGAAGAAGCATTTGTTATGCAAATCTTTTCATTATTGCAAATCCCGAGTGCTGATAAGAGATAAGCGTTGTTCTAGCTTTATTTCAAGTAGCTCCTGCCCAGACGTGGGGACGTGATTCTATTGCTGCGAGAGAAAGAAACAAACACACACATTTCCCCCTGTACATTTATTTCTGTTACTGGAACATGAATTCTGGAGCCTGCCTGAAAAGGCATTTGGTCCATTGAGGCTTGTTCATTTTACTGCTTTGTTTTCTGCTAAGGTGACATCTGCTCCTGAATGACCTTCGCATCTTTTCTCTGCGCAGCCTGGCCCGGGTGGCCGCTCCTTTATGCGCATACATTAATGTGCGGGTGAATCGCAGCTTCATGAGGTCTGCTCTTTATCCTTTTCATTTTCCCTAATCCCGGAGTCTGCGGGGAAACAAAGGGCTGGATCCTCACGGTGTAAACGGCCAGACCTGACTGCAGGGATTTACATCCGCTACGGCGTGACACCGGTTATCTCCCAAACCCATTCCCCGCTTCACCATCTCCACCATCAAATTCCTTATCCTTGTTAGAATTTATTGCTTTCCCCCCCCACCCTGTTTTTTGTCTGTCAGGAGGCAGCTGTAAAATCTGTGTGCAGCAGTTGGGTGCAGGGAGCAGCAGCAGCTCCCATCCCGGGTCAGACACGATCCCAGTGCTGGGGGATGTTGGTGGGGGAAAGGCTGATTCCACACCAATGGCATGGAATGCTGCTCTCCTCCCCATCCCTGTGCCAAGATGCTCTGTAATTTTGTGGCTCCAGTGCAGGAACTGCCCACATCCACTGCTGCCTTCCATGGAAATCGATGAGGTTTGCTCAGTCCTGCATTTAGCTGAGGCTCAGTTCTCTGTCTGCCTAGCTATTAAGTAACTTTTCCACATGACAACAGAGCTTTCAAAGTTTGCAGCATAATTTCAGCCTTATACGCAGCTCTTCAAGCCATTTTTTCTCCTCTCCCATTGTTTTACTGCTCTCTCCCCATTCAGCAGCTCGGTGTTGGAACAGGAATATTCCATTTACCCCATTTCCCTTTGTTTGGCATCGTTGTTTTTTTGCATCACCACCAAATGAAATCAATTTTAGAACTGATTTCTCTGCCCTGGCACTGGAATGACATGCCGACAGTTTCTGCTACAAATTCTCCTTGCTGTCCATAATAAGTTACTTAACCATTCCATTATTTCATGCCGGCTCCCGGTGGATTTTAGCTGCACAAGGCATCTTTCTGATGAAATTGGCACCGGCTTTTAAAAAATCCAAATCAATTATATCTCCTGGGCCCTGCTCAAGACTTTAAAAGAGGTTAGTCAGGAAGATTCTTCATTTTGCACATCTGGGTGGAAAATGCACAAGCATTTTTTCCCCTCTCACATTGTTTTTTTTTTTTCTGAATAAAATTGTTTCTCTTTGGAAGAGTTGGGAGCTCACTCCGGGAGGAAATTTGGCTGATGTATATGGCAAGGTTCCAGTGGCTTTAATGAATGCAATGTTGATCACTTGAACAACAGGATCAGCAATATGGCACGGATGTGATAGCCCTTTTTTTTCCAATCCTGGATATGAAGTACCAGATAACACCGTTGTGTCAGAGGGCAGCTCCCAAGAGAGGGGAAGAATCATGATCTGGAGATCAGACCTGGTTTCTTCTCCCATCTCCAGTGGGAGTTGGAATTAGGTGATCTTCAGGGTCCCTTCCAACTCAAATCATTCTCTGGCCTTCTCCCTAGTAAGACTGTCCCTGGAGCTAATTCAATTATTTTTCCATTCAGAGGGATATTGAAATCCAATATTACCTATCCTGGAAAGCTTTCTGGTAAGAATTGGAAACAATTAATCCTAATGAACTTTTAAATCACCAATTTCACTAGATTTCTCAATCTTCTCAAGCAAGTCTTACTTGATCTATTTTCTAAATGAACACTGAAATGTTCTTTTATGAAAAGGAAAAAAATCGACTCCCTCACTTCTTCGAGGTCATATCGTTATGCAAAAAACCCACATGTGCACAACTTCCCACCTTTTTAAAAAATCAAACCTAAATTTGACTTCTTCTAAGTACCTAATGGGAGCTGCAATTTCTTGCTAATTATATAATTACTCCAGATTGTTATGTAGCGCTGGCAATCAAACACTCGAAATACTTTTAGCTTGAAGAAAGTAATTACGTAATTCCAGCGAAGCTGCATCAGTTGCTGCTCCCTTTTCCCTATGGCTTCCTGTCCGCAGCCAGCAGAGCTCAGACAGCCTTGGCAAATCATTTGATAGCACCTGAAGGCCAAGCTGGGTATGAAGAAAGGGCTTAACGTGAAAAAAACCTGTTAGTTTTACAAAGAAAGTGAGATGTATGTATGTATATATATATTCGTACGCTTATATTCTGGATTTCAAAGTCTTTTCCCTTTTAGAGGCCAACAGGACCATGCCTATCCCAGGATCACAATCCCCCAGGAGACACCCTGCAACATGGTCTGATATGGTCCCAGTCCTGGGCCTTCCCAGGGGATATTTTCATGGGAAGTGTTTGCCCAGACCCAGACAGATCAAATGCAGCCTGATTGTTATTCATCACCTCCTGCACACCTGAACCAGAGCCCCACAGTTATACATGGCTGACCAACACAGAAAGAAAAATTCCCTTGTCCCCAGTCCCTCAGGGTAATGTCCCTTGACACCAAATGCTTTTAATTCAGGTGACAGTTCTGTCTCTGGCGTCTCCACGTTCCTAGTCTCGATAAGACATTCAAAAGATGCTTTAATCTTCAATCCTACACTGTAATTCCTTCTTTTCCACTGCAACCTTCGTGGAGAATAAAGCCGTATGTGTTTCAGTGAGATCTGTATGAGATTTCAACATTTCATTAACTTTTTGGTTCAGACTTTAAACAGGTTTTGAAGACAATTATCAGGTGTTTCATAAGGAGAAGGGGAAAGGAAACACAGGCTGAAAATAAAGAATAAGAACAAAACCAGTTAAATAACAGGCTGAATATTTCACAGAAAGCAAAAAGGCTGGGATTTGATGCTGTTGAGAAGAACTCATTGATATCCATTGATTTCAACAAGAACCTCTTGCTGTATTGCTTACATGAAGGTTATGATGATTCGAAGACCTGGAGTTATAATGGATTGGATTTCTGTCTCTATTTATATCCCATGGTCCTGATGACTTTTCCTGCTTGCTTGATTTTCTTTTGGTTATTTGTTGTTGTAGTTCTGTTCTTCCTTCCACAGGAAGAAGGCCTGAGAGCAGACCCCCTATTCACAGAATTACAGAATGGTTGGGGTTGGCAGAGGTTTTCAGAGACCACCCAGTCCAACCCCCTTGCAAGAGCAGGGTCACTAAAGCTGGTCACTCAGGATCTCATTCAGGTGGGTTTGGAACACCTCCAGAGAAGGAGACTCCACAGCCTCTCTGGGCAGCCTGTTCCAGTGCTCTATCACCCTCAGAGTAAAGAGGTTTTTCCTCATATTCAGATGGAATTTCCTGTGTTTGTGTCCACTGCCCCTTGTCTTGTTGTTGGGCACCACAAAAGGAGTCCAACCCCATCCTCTTGACAGCTGCCCTTAAGATATTTGTGTGCATTGAGAAGATCCCCTCCCAGCCCTCTCTCCTTGAGGCTATACAGGCCCAGCTCCCTCACACTTTCCTCTTAATGAGATGTTCTAGAGAAACCCAGAACCCCAGAATTGTTTGGGTGGGAAATGACCTTAAAGCTCATCTCATCCCAACCCTCTTCCATGTCAGGGACAACTTCCACTATGTCATAGATGGGATTTTGGGAAGGAATTCTTCCCTGTGAGGGTGGTGAGGCCCTGGCACAGGTTACCCAGAGGCTGCCCCATCCCTGGAAGTGTTCCAGGCTGGGTTGAATGGGGCTTGGAGCAACCTGGGATAGTGATCTAGTTTAGCCCTCACTTTGCTAGAAAGCATTTCCATCTAACCTAGAGAGTGCAAATTGACCTGGAAAAAACACCTCTGTCACGGGGATGATTGGAGGTGATGTGTCTTGACTTGACAGAAAAAATACCCATATATTTATAAATATAACCTCTTTCATTTTCCTTGCCCCTCCTAAGCTGGGGGCAGTCCTCTGTTTAGTCATTCCTGGGGCTGAAACCAGCATGGAATGCTAAACGGATTAATTAGTACTACATCACTCTAAATTTAGACAGCTTCCTTTCAGAATTAGATTTCTTCAGGTTTATGCCATTACATTTCTTAAATGTACATTCTCAATCACATTAGCAATTATGAATATATTACATTTATTTTCTTTTTGAAATATTTTACTGTTGTACCTTTAGGATATAAAATGCACACAATGTCCTACCCAGGCAGAAATGTGAGGTCACTACCGCCCATGATTTCATTGCAAATCTCTTCAATGCAAAGATAATCCTGGGACCTTTTCCCAGGAACCATCAGGGATCTCCTTCTATGAGAAAACCAATGTTCATTTTTGAAGCAAGTTTTTATCTCCTGGACTTGCAGAGGTACTGCAGGTATCTGTGCCTATGGAGGGCTGAGGAGGAACTAGATGATATTAAAAGTCTCTTCCAACAAAAACTGTTACAGGATTTTAGGAGTTTTGAAGAACAGGGAGCAACTGCAAAAACCAGAAGGTGAACAAAAAACATTTACCATTCAAACTACCATTTACTATTTAATTTAATATTAAAACTCTTGTTGCCAAAAGTCATCATCTAATTCTGGGGTCTAATCCCATGACTTCTCCCAATAGAAAGGTAACATTACTGAAAATGATAAACTTATATAAATATATAAAAAGTGATATAACTAGAACCACACAATTCAACAAAAATTCCCACAGGGAAGGACTCAAGAGAAAGCAAATCCTCCTGCAAGCAGTGGTAGGGCAATTTCTGTGCCGCTGCCATAAATTTGGCACTTCTGGCCTTACATTGGAGAGTTTTTCTCTGCTCTCCATTCCATGGGAAGACAACTGTGGATAACAAGAACAAGGTTCTGTCAGCTCAAGGCCGAAGGCATTTCAGGTCTGCACTGTGAGCTGTTGGAGTCTGAGATTTTGTGTAGAAAATGAACTTTTTCAGGAGCGTTCAGAATCTGGCTCCTGAGCAGTGAGTTAAAAAAGGATTTCAGGAAAAATAAACATGATCCATGGAGAGGCTCAAGTCAGCACTTCTCAAGCCATGGCTATGATCTCACTCACTGCCCTGCTTCCTCCTTGCCCTGTCCTGAACTCTACCATCCCATGGTCACTGCAGCCAAGGCTGCCCCCAACATTCCCATCTCCACACAGGCCTTCCCTGGGTGTCAGGAAGAGGTGGAGCAGCACAGCATTCCTTGTGGGATGTTCCTCTCCCTGTGTCAGGCAGTTGTCACCAAGGCTTCCCAGGAACATCCTGGCCTGTCCGTGCTCGGCTGTGTTGCAGCTGCAGCTGCTGTCAGGGGAGTTCCAGTGCCCCCCAAGAAACAGGCCCTGGCACTGGGAGGCTGCTTCCACCTGCCTGGGGAAGGTCTCCTGCCCATCCTGCTCCTGCTCACAGGGCCTGGAGCAAACCCCCACAGCAGTGTCCCCATTGCCAGGGTGCCCTTGGATCCTGAGCCAGTAACCCTCAACTCCTCCAACTCCTCCCTCACCCCAAGGCAGAGCTGGACACATTCCAAGGGTTCTCTCACAGAGAGCTCCCCGGACTTCTGGGAGCCCTTGGAGATGCTTCCCAGCACATTCTTTCCTCTCCCTCAGGGTGGGCAGAGCCAGGGGCTCCTTGTACCCCGCAAGCCCTCCTTATTCCATGCAGACACAGACAGGTTATGGGTAAAATTGTATTCATGGAAAAGAAAATAAATATTCAACAACATCTTCTACGTCTTCATCAACTGTTGCAGCGGGGGCGAGGTGGTCAGGGTGCTACAACCTTCTGAAAGCGTCCCCAGCTGAGGTGGGTCTGCTCAGCAGGCTACTTCCCCGAAGCACAATCTCGCACACACACACACACACGTGCAGGTTTTTGAGGGCAGGTTGGTGATGAAGGACGAGGGAGAGGTCTTTGTGTGGGTTCCGCAGGGTAGGTTTATTCAGGCATCCAGGCAAAGAGTCCAGGGACGAGGACCAGGAGGGAGCTGAGTGTTTGAGGTTAAATACGGGGGTGGAGAGAGCATCAGGGCCAATGACCTGAGGGTGCAGGGGCAGTACATAGGAGGCGTTAAGGTCAGGGGACCAATAGAGGAACTCCGGGGGAAGGACAATAAGGCAGGGGACAATGGGGGAACCAGGAAGGGAGAAGGTTCCGGCAAGGAGGACAAATAAGGGAGAAAGGGGCAGGGAGGCCAATGAGCCAATCAGAAAAATGGAACTGGGGTACATCAGCATAAGCAAACAAAGGATCCTGGGAGAGGCAATTTCCCTCACCCTAACCACGGAGGAGATCTAGGAGGCTTCCCTCCAGGGGACGAGTGTGGTTCACTTGATGGGCCTTGCGGTCCCCACGACTCTCCCTTCTTTATTTATTAAGAAAGCCTCTCCCAAGGACCTTACAACACAATGCCTGAGACACGAAAACATACACAGAACAATGAAAAGAATCAAAAGAATCCATAAGGCTGTCCTCAAAAGGGATGCCAGCCATCCCTGGAGTCCCCAGTGTCCCAGCAAGTCCTCAAACCACTTAGGGGTCTTTTCAGTCTTTAGATCTTGAACCAAGTCTTTGAGCCTCTGGATGCTGGTGTGGACGCTCTCAGTGTGGGATGACAGGTTGGGGCAGCAGAGCCCCTCGAATTCCTGGCAGCAGTGTCCATGGGCCAGCAGCATGTAGTCGATGGCCCCCCAATTTTGGAGGGTGGCCAGCCTGGTGGTTTTCTCGTCTGCCAGGAGGTCACTTAAGGCAGCCGATGTAAAGTTGGCCTGCTTGCCAAGCCAACACGCCAGGTGAGAAAGCTCACCGAGGGCCTTAGCAGTGGCTACCCAGGGTAGAAAAAGGGAGACCGCAGCCTTCTTAATCCTTGGCCAATCGACAATTTGGCTATCACAATTTGGGTCAAATTGAGCAACCTCTCTCTTTTGGCGGGCCAATTTACCTTTCTGACGCCAATCCTGAATCAATTTAATACCAGGTGTGAGGATGGCAAGACGGCCAAGGGTGCAGGGGCCTCCTAGAAGGTGAGAATGGATCCCGGTCCATACCCTGTCTCCGCAGATGAAACAGTCCCCTGGGGAGCACCCTGGGGTGGTGAGTGGACTTGGACCATATGTGTCCGGTGTAATTGCGCCAATTGGCATAACTGTATGCTTTGTTAAAGGGTGTTACTTCCTTATACACTTCAGGATGTTCCTTGTAGTTTAGCCAATCTTGGGCCATCGGTTTATACTGGAATCGTACACAATATGTGGCCCTGGAGGACCCCAGTAAGTCCAATTCTTGGGGCTCCTCTGGTGCGTGTGGCAAAATCCTTGTCCACTCATCCCAGGAGTCCACCAGGTTGGGCCTCCTACCCACGAAGGGGTATTCATTGTCCTTCAATGGGATCCACACCAGGCACGTCGACAAGGGATTACCTGCGCTGCCTGTGGTTAAGCATAGGTTATCCTGCTTCAGGGTTTTGGCCAGGGTGATCCACCTGTTTTTGTGGGATTGCTGTACGATCCACGCATCCACTGCCAATGTTGTCAAAAACATCCAGAGGCTGATGGCGAGGACCTGCTGGGCTTTCTGGGCTTTCTGGGCTCCATGGGGAGGCATTTGCCTGGGGCTGAATGGGGGTATAAATAATATTTATTGACCTAAAATAATTTTTTAAGAAGGAAAAGTGACTGGGGGGGGGCCCTTTCCCTCCCATCCCGTTCCCCACCTCCCCCTTCTTTATTTATTAAGAGCTTTGGGGAAAGGGGAAGGGTGGTAGGATGACAGGGAGGAAAGGATGTGTGGCTGCTGGGATAAGGGGGGTTGGCTGAGTAAAGGTAGGCAAACTCCTTAGGGGGAAGGTAAGCAGTAAAGGGGGATGACTCATTCTGCGAATAAGTAAACTCATCCATTGAATAAGTAGACGAGGGGCGACGGATCAACGTCTGGGGGTGGAGCTCTGTGCCGTCTCCGTCTCCAAGCTGCACTCCGTTGATTCTGTGGCTGGTCTGCATCAGGCTCAAGTATATGGATGTCAATAGGGGCAGTGTTTGCCTGGCCAGTGTAAGGTTTGATGTTCCTGCTTGGAAGCCACCTTGGGCCCGACGGTGTGCACACGCAGGCATACCCTCTCCCCCAGGTAATAAATGGGAAAGGGCCTGAGATCTCTTTGCTCTCCGGGTCCTTTATCAGCACCGGTGGGCTTCTTGTTGAGCTTAGCACTGGCTGAATTTGAGAAGTGCTGAAGTCCAGGCGGGGGTCGGCTCCATAAATGAGCTATTTAAGAAATGTATTGTAAAGAGGGCCTTACAGAGTCTCTCAATGGGAGAAATGGTCTCTGTCCCTCCCCGCTGCTGACCAAGGACTCGCTTGATGGTACGGTGAGCCCTTTCCACAATTGATTGCCCTGTTGGAGAGTGTGGTATGCCCGTGGTATGCTTCACCCCCCACTGGTTAAAGAAATCTCTAAGTTTGTGGGAGGCGTTAGCATGGCTGTTATCAATCTTTATCTCCTTGGCGACCCCCAAGGTGGCAAATGCAAGGAGGAAGTGCCGGATGACATCTTTGGCCTTCTCTCCTGCGTGGGCCAAAGCAAACACTGCACCTGAAAATGTGTCTATTGACACATGTACATACTTGAGCCTGCCAAACTCTGGAAAATGAGTGACATCAGTTTGCCACAACTGGCAGCTGTTGAGCCCTCGGGGGTTAACCCCAGAGCCCAACGACGGCAGCTGATACTGCTGGCAGTTGGGGCACGTGGCCACAATCGCCCTCGCTTGTTCCCGCGGAAGATGGAACATCCGCATGAGGGTGGGAACATTCTGGTGGTAAAAACTGTGGCTCAGCTTAGTCTGTGTGAAAATGTTCGGGGTGTTCGCCTTAGCAAAAAGCATCGCCAGAGCGTCCGCCCTCCGATTGCCCTCTGCAATGGATCCGGGAAGATCGGTGTGTGACCTCACATGCATTATGTAATAAGGTTGCTTTCGGCAGGAGAGGAGATAAATCAATCTCAAAAGCAACTGATATAAATTTGGGTTGAGTACCTCCTTTAATAAAGCGTGTTCTGCCCTGGCAGCTAACCCGGCCACATATGCTGAATCCGTGACCAAATTAATGGGTTCGTTAAACCTCTCAAAGGATCTGATGACGGCCGCTAATTCAGTGATCTGTGGGGACCTTTCAACTATTTGGATGTCAGACTCCCACTTCTGCATCCTTGGATCCCTCCAAGTCTTAACTGACTTGTGGGACCTCCCTTAGCCGTCAGTAAAAACTGTCAGGGCCTTTAGGGGCGCGCGGCTTTGGAAAGATTTTGGGGCCAGATTAAAGGCCGAATTGAAAAGTTTGTAACTTGGTTTGTGGATGGAAATTTGGCCTGTGCAGCTATTGAGGGTGAACTGGAGGTCCTTGTTGGTCTGGAGCAAATGCTCCAGAACCCCTGTGGTCAACGGCAAGTAAATGTATGTAAAGTCACAGCCCGTGAGGGTGCAGAGGTGGGCTCTGGCTTTGATGATGAGCTCAGCCATTAGCTCCTGTGGCCTTGTAATTGTCTTTGTTGGTGTGTTATGGAGGAAGATCCACTCGATGATAAGGAGTGGGTCCCTCAGTGTAGTGTCCCATTGGAATAGGAGTGCATAAAATATGGACGACTCATCCAGGATGATCAGGTGGAAGGGAAGACTGGGATCTGTCCTGTGCGCGTGCCGCAAAGAAAGGCCCTCCCAGACCTTTCGGATGGACTCCTGGGCCTCTAGGGTGATGGTCCGTGGCGAGTCGAGGTCCTCGCTGCCTCGAAGGAGGTTGAAAAGTGGCACGAGGTCCTCGGTCGTGATCCCCAGCAGAGGACGAACCCAGTTGATGGACCTGCAAAGCTGGTGGAGGTCACAGAGGGTCCTCGGGTCATCCTGGATGGTGAGCTGCTGGGGTACGACGGTCCACTCGCCGATCCAGAGTCCCAGGTAGGTCCAGGGGCATGTCTGCTGAATCTTGTCCTCATGAATCTTGAAACCGGTGCTCTCAATGGTGTTGATGGTTTTGCCTACTACCATGTCAAGGTAGGACTGCTCCCAGGCACAAATCAAAATATCATCCATGTAATGGAATATGATGGCATCTGGGAAAGTCTTGTGAAGAGGGGAGAGAACCTGAGCGACGTACCATTGGCAGATGGATGGTGAGCTTTTCATCCCTTGCGGGAGCATCCACCAATGGTAGCGCTTTAGAAGGGCCTGTCAGTTCAGGCATGGGACTGAGAAAGTGAACCGGGGCGCATCTTGGGGATGGAGAGGAATATTGAAGAAGCAGTCCTTTATGTCAATGACTGCCAGTCTCCAATCACAGGGCAGCATGGAGGGAGAAGGCAGGCCTGGTTGCAGGGGGCCCACGTTCTCAATGGCCTCATTAATTTTCCTGAGGTTGTGGAGGAGCTTCCACATGTCCTTGCCAGGTTTTTTAAGGACAAAGCCAGGGGAATTCCAAGGGCTGTTGGTGGGAGCTATATGGCCCTTGGAAAGTTGCTCCTCTACGACGGACTCCAGAGCACGCAGCTCTTCAGCTTAAAGGGGCCACTGCTCCACCCACACCGGACTGTTGGTTTTTCAGGTGAGGGGTGGGGTGGCGTGCTCCGCAGTGGCCTCGGCTAGAAATCCTGGGATGGTGGTGGGATTTCCAGCCAAGCCCCCCATTGGGACAATAGGTCCCTGACCCATAGGGTAATCCCCGACCTTACCACGAAGGGTCATATGGTGGCGATTTGGCCCTCCAGTCCCTCCACGGTGATGGAGTTCTTGCTCCTCATGGAGACTGCCGTCCCTCCTATGCCCAAGATGACTCCAGCCGCAGGTGTCAATTCCCAGTCCTGCGGCCACTCAGAGTGGGCTATGATGGTAACGTCCACTCCGGTGTCTGCCATCCCTGGGAGATAGATCTTTTTAGTCCCTTGTGACAGGCCACACTCTATGAAAGGTTTATCTCTCCCCACAACCTCTGCCCAGAGCACCATCGGGTTGTCCGGGAGACGGTCCAGGTGTCATGGTAGTAGGAAAGTCTGTGCAATAATGTCTCCTTTTTGCAGAAACCACAAGGGGTCCACGCAGGACACAGTAACAAAAATTTGGCCCTGTGGACCAAGTGTCCGCACCTCAGGGTGGACATAGAGGGCGTTTGGTCCGTGGATACCGTCCCTGATAATGAGTATGTCTCTGGGGCCATCAGGGGGCCCACATTGTCCTGTGGGGATGGTGTGAAAAGCTCCATCCTCAAACTGCATGGATAACGAGGCACGGAGCGGCTGCCAAGTGCCCACCAGGAGCTAGTCGATGGCCTCTGAGACCAGAGATGGCTGGTCTAGTGGGGAGGCTCCTGGGTCTTGGGAATGACAGGCAGAGCAGGGTGTAATGACCTCCCATTTGCTGTTGTCACAAGGGGCCGGGCCTCGCTCCGCTGTCCGTTTCCCGACTGCCTGTGATGGTGGAACTTACACATCAGGCACTCGGTTGATGTTCCCCCCACATGTCCCTTCAAATCTATTCGAGTGTGGTGTTCGGGGCAGTCCTTAATAAAATGTCCGAAATCCCTGTAGTGGAAACACCTGGCCTTGTCAGACCCCACTGATGCCGCAAAAGCCTCAGCCACACTTTTGGCAGCTTCGACCACCCCCTTATTGACCGCCTCCTCCATCATTACCTCCGGGGATATAATGTGAGTGCAGGCCTCAACCATCTGTTCTATTGTTGGTTCCGGGCTCAGAGGAAGGGTTTGCAAGATCCTTCTGTAGTCACTGTTGGCCTTGGCCATGGCCATCCAGCACAACAGCTCCTTCTGGGCCTCAGGATGGTTGACCTGCTGCTCAATTGCACTCTTGGCATGGTCAATAAATTTAATGAAGCTTTCATTCACGCCCTGCTTGATGTCAGTGAAGTCCTGGGCTGGGGTGGCATCATCGGGGGTCTAAAATAATGCTGTTTCTTTCCGCTGCCCTCATGATGTTGTGGAGGATAACTTCGGGGATATGTCGCATCTGGTCCTCTGGTCGCTGGTAGTCTCCCTCTCCCGTCAGTCTCTCAATTGTCAAGTGTACCCTGGCATCGTCCTCCCGATATTCTCGGAGGCGTCCCCCTAATAGTCTCTTCCACGCTCTTTCCCCACAGCATGTATTCAGCAGGGGAGAGCAGGCAGGACATAATGTTCTTAATGTCGTGGGGGACCAGGGTGAGAGAGGTGAAGGTCGCTTGGAGGAGACTCTTGAAGTAGGGAGACCCCCGCCCGTACTCTATAGCCACCTTACACAGCTCCTTGAGCTGAGTGTAAGGTATCGGCTCCCAGTGTGGGGGCCGATTCCTCTTGTAGACTACTGGGGCCACAATGATCTTCCTTGCAAGCACCCAGTTGCCATCCCGGATCAGCTGCCCACGCACAGCAGCCCAGTGATCCTCCAACTCAGATGTGGTGTCAGAAGGATCATCACTCTCTTCATCTGAGGGTGAGGGAGAGTGCCGGACTGGTGCACAGGGCCTGACGCGGACTGGAGCTGCCTGATGGAGTTCAGCAGTGGACGCCAAGATGGTGTCCTTCCGGTTACCACCACACCCACTTCCGGCCCCAATGGCATGGGAACTGGAAGGGTATGGACTTCCAGGGACGGCGCCGCCGGGGGAGTGGGTGGGTCCCCAAGAGGGGAAGGTGGAGTCTGCGACCAGAGGGAGGTTCCCAGTGGAGTGGGGAGGAGCTGACGTGGATACACCCCAGGACGCATGGAAGGAGGCACCAAGCCACAGCGGAAAAAGGGAGCAATCAGGGAAAATGGCGACCGCCATGCGGTCGGCGCCATTTTGTGTGGCAGGAGAAAGGGTGGAAAACTTGGAAAAGGACGGGGTAAAATGGGGGGCCTTGCCACATGGCTGCCGCCATTTGGGGGGAGAACTGGGGGAGACAAAACTGGGTCTGAGGGGGCAGAAAAGCAAGCAGAAGGTGATTCCAGGGTGGCAGGGCCCTTGCCGTCCCAGAGCGGGAACAGAGGGGATCGGGAGGCATCAGGGATATGGCGGCAGCCCTGTGCCCTGAGGCGGGGTCTGTCTCTTGATCTCCCCTGAGAAGGAGAGGGGGACTAAGGATCAGAAGGGGAGGAAAGGGATAACGGGGGCTCAACCATTCCCGAACTCTCCCCATAGTGTGTGACTGCTATCACAATGACATGAAATAAGGCATAAAACCTATTAACAGAAAGATCCCCCTTTTCCCTCTTGCTGTACAACCTAAACCCACCTGGTCCCAAAACTCCCTGAATAAAACAGAGTCCCGTGAAACAGTAGGGAAGAAACGGAAAATCCATCTAACAAAACGTTTTAAGGTCCTGTTTAACAAAAAGAAAATGTTCCTGCTCAAGGAGTCCCACAACTTGAACGTATATCTCCCTCTGGGGACGAGTCAGCTTTGCACCCATAGCCCCAAAATCCACCCTACACCCGAGAGGAAAGGAAAGAAAGAAAAGCAAAAGGGTGACTGGGTAAAACTCACCACATCAGGGTCAAAGAAAATTCTCGGGGTGGTCCACCGACTTTGACCGGTTTCCTACTCCCGGAGGGTGTTGGTCCCCCCTCAGACAACTCCGCTAAAATGTGGAGTAATCTTTGGGGAAGCAGCAGCCCAAACACGACTCGGTTACGGCTGCAGCGGCAGCTGGAGACACTTTCAGGAACCTCTTCACAGAGGTTCCCGTTAGGGCGCCACTTGTTGCAGCAGGGGTGAGGTGGTCAGGGTGCCGCAACCTTCCAAAAGTGTCCCCGGCTGAGGCGGGTCTGCTCGGCAGGCTACTTCCCCGAAGCTCACACAGTCTTGCACACACACACACGTGCAGGTTCTTGAGGGCAGGTTGGTGATGAAGGACGAGGGAGAGGTCTTTGAGTGGGTTCCGCAGGGTAGGTTTATTCAGGCAGCCAGGCAAAGAGTCCAGGGACGAAGACCAGGAGGGAGCTGAGTGTTTGAGGTTAAATACGGGGGTGGAGAGAGCATCAGGGCCAATAATCTGAGGGTGCAGGGGCAGTACATAGGAGGCGTTAAGGTCAGGGGACCAATAGAGGAACTCCAGGGGAAGGACAATAAGGCAGGGGACAACGAGGGAACCAGGAAGGGAGAAGGTTCTGGCAAGGAGGACAAATAAGGGAGAAAGAGGCAGGGAGGCCAATGAGCCAATCAGAAAAATGGAACTGGGGTACATCAGCATAAGCAAACAAAGGATCCTGGGAGAGGTAACCTCCCTCACCCTAACCGCGGAGGAGATCTAGGAGGCTTCCCTCCAGGGGACAAGTGTGGTTCATTTGATAGGCCTTGTGGCCCCCACAGTCAACAACTTCATCTACATCTAAATCTGCAGGTGAAGCACCAAAACCAGCAGAACAATCAACAACATGTACATCTACAGGTACAGCTACAGCTACATCTCTAGCTACATCTTCCTTCCCCAAACGATGGAACTCCTGAGCACATCTAATCCTACAGTCCTGCCTCAGGTATGCCTGCATGAGCCTTGTGCTTGTTGTCAGGTCTTGGCACAGAGTCCTTTTTCCTCTTCTTGCCTTGCCTTCCCAGCCCAATGCCACATGGGGACAGGCTGCCCAGGGGTGGTGCCAGATCTGTCCCTACATCTTGCTGTGGATCTTGAGGTTTCACAACCGTAGTGTTGCCGTGCTTTGTGCCCCAGGACAATGCTGCAATTTTTTGGCACACTCTCTTCTGCAGGGGGCACCTTCCCATGCAGGCAGAGCCAGGTGATCTTGTGTTGCGGGATGGAGCCATAGGTTCCTGCAGAGTCCCTGGGCATGGGGATGCTGCTGGGATCATCCTGGCTGGGCCCCACGGCCACAGGGAGCAATCCAGGCATCTCTGAGTCTCTTTGTGACTGACTGGGGTCATCACAGCGTCCCTGATGGCTTGGACATGTCCAGCAGAGTGGCTGGGGCTGATGCCATTGGGGAGGGAGGTGTTGCCCTTCGGGATGGTGCCTTTGTTCATGGGGACATTGCTGGCCATGGTGGTGTCACTGCATCTGGAGGTGTCTTTATCACTGGCAACAGGACTGCCAAGGGTGATGCCACCACTTGGGAATATGCCCTCTTCCATGGGCACATCACTGGCCACCGAGATGTCACCACTGGCATGGTGGCCCTAGCCTTGAAGGGTGTCCTATTCCATGGCCACATCAGTGGCCAGGCTGATGTCAATGCCTGAGGGACCACTCTCATCCATCTGGACATCAGTGGCCACTGAGATGTCACAGCCTGGGGCAGTGTCCTCCTCCATGCAGATGTCAGTGGCCAGGCTGATGTCCACACTTGGGGTGGTTTCCCAATCCATGGGGACCATGGTGTCTGTGGGGCTGCCACTGGCCAGGGGTGCCCCCGAGGCCTTGGCTGTGCTGGCCGGGCCGTGGCCGTTGGAGCAGTCCCTGCCTGCAGCCATTTGCACGCCTGCACAGGGGACAGGGAGGTGTGGGGGCTCAGGGCCGGGGGAGTCTCCTCGACCCCCGCAGAGCCAGCCCCGAGCACAGACATCCCCCTGCTCTGCCCAGGGCAGCGGGAGCTGTGCCAGGGACCATCCCTGTGGGCTGAGCTGCTGTGCTGGGGGCAGGGGGCTGCACAGGGCTGGGGCAAACGGGACACATGGCCCCCAGGGCCTGGCAAAGGAGCTCTCCCAGCTCTCCCTGGGGCACAGGTGGCCCAGGCAAGGCCAGGGGTGCTGGCCATGGCCTGCTGAGCCCACGGGACACAGCTGGCAGGGGCACAGGGGTGCTGGGGAGACTGGGCTGATCCTGCAGGAGGCCACAGCCCAGGCTGAGGGGTCTGGCACTCAGGGGACTGAGCAGGAGGAGGAGGAGGAGGAGGAGAGAGCGGGGCAGGGCAGGAAGGGCTGGAAGGCAGGAAGTGTCCCCAGGCATGCAATGTTGGGGCTCCCACTGCTGTGTCACAGAAAAAGGAATGTTAGGGCTCTCCTTGTGCTGCCCCACCCCCAGCAGCTCTGCCAGCTCTTGCTGGAGAGAGAAAGGGTGAACCAAGGAGTTGGAATTACAGAATCTCCTGAGCTGGAAGGGCCCCACCCAGGATCATTGATCCAACACCTGACTCTACACAGAACACCCCAACAATCCCACCCTGTGCCTGAGAGCATGGTCCAAACACCCCTGCATATTCAGTGCAAGGACTTCTCCATGGCACATCCCAATGTCCCCTGGACACAATCTGAGACCCCACAGGGTTCCTGTGTTTCGTTCTCTCCCCTGGTATGGAGTCACAGGAGCTCTCCTGGCTAGACAGGGTGTGAGGAGTCCCTCCCTGACCTGGGCTTCACTTCTAAATCCTTGGGGGGGGTTGAGGCAAGAGACACCTTGCTGCAGGAAGCCTGTGGATTCTGCAAACAGGACACACCTGGAGAAGGCCACTTCTACAAGTCCTCAGCCCCCAGCAATGTCATGTCTTGATTTGTGTGACTTTCTTAACAGAGCGGGAAGTGGGGAGATGGGTACAAGACTCACAAAGTGACGTGGGTAGATCTCATGGATCTAATGGTCGCATTAGATGTGCAATTCCTAAATCCAGATTATGAGACTCACAACCATGTTGCTGTATAACCTTTGAGGTATTTAACGGTTAGAGATGCTCAGCTTAGCCCTACTTGCATCCCCAGTTCCTGCAGAGCAGTGTTTCGAACAGTGCTAGGGGATGCCCTTGGGCACTGAGCCTGTCATGGTTTAGGTTTCCTCCGTCAATCCCATTTCAGAGGTTCAATCTGGTAGGAAAGTTTTAGGAGGTCAGGACAAGCACAATCCTAAGAATTGGAGGATGATTTTATTTCTTTAATTCTGGGAAGGGGGTTCTCTAGCAGGATGCTGGATACCAGGGATTTATGCCCTCCTTTCTCTGAAGAGTTTGAGCCCCCCTCCTTCTTCCCTGGAAGCTTTTCAACTTTGCTTGGCATTTAAATATTCAACTAGAGGAAACACGACCCTTTGATCTGTAAGGGGGAGGGCCAGGTTCTGCCTGTGGGCTTGGCTATATGGCTGTGAGGGCAGAGATGAATGGTCAGCATGTTCCCTGGCCTAATTTTGGTCTGTGCCAACTAACATTGACCCAAAAATTCCCCACACACAGCACAGGGCATAACATGGACCAGGACTCATTCCCAGTGAATGGTGTGGATGTGGCCAGCCTTGTTTTGGGGACAGGGAGCTCAGTTGTACCACGTGGCCTCAGGGCGAAGAGCCATTCCCTGGCCTTCGCTCATCTCCGTTTAGTTTGTCAGTGCGAGGGAAGGTGAGGGATTAATTAGTGGAGCAAGGGCTGGGTCACAGGAACATATGGCATGTTAGAGACCCATCTCAACAGCTTCAGCAGAAGGAGGTAAAAGCATTCCCTTCCTGAGAGGAAGAAATGTGAGGATAAACCTGCTGCAGCCAGGAAAGGCCTTGCTTGTCCATCCCACCAATTTTCTGATGAGTAAATGTGTAGTAACAGTACTTAATGCTGAGTTGGAAAAGAACCCCCCTTTTTTTTTCATGAAAGCAAAGTCTCAAGTACCCAGACTGTGAAATTTAAAAGGGGGAAAGCCCCTGTATATGATATGGAAAAACTAGGCCCCTTTTGATGCCATGGAAAGTGCTGCCCAGCCCGGCCCTGCCCAGTGCAGGGACACCATGGCTCTCATGAGACACAGCACACTGAGGTGCTGACACAGCTCTTGCTCATGGCTCCATGGTTCTGCCACATGTCAAGCCTCCTTTGAAAATTTAGTCCTGGTCCAGTTTAGTTCTGATCCTGGAAAAGCTACCCACAGGTCTGTGATCAAAGAAAGTCATGGTCTGGCAAGGAAATCAGTTTCATGTATGTGTCCCATCATATCATTCAGCTCTTTTGTGATAAAGCTGTACATAGAAGTATAGATGGGTGAGAGTACACATATCTATTTATACAAATATTTACACATCTTTTTATTTGACTGTATGTAAACACATTTACATAAGTTGATTTTCACACAAAAAAGAATTGAAACTTTAAAGTCATTTCATAATAAAGAGTAAATAGGGAAACATATCTTTTTCAGAGAATTCATTATACCATAAAACTTGAGGATGCAGCAACTTTGCTGTGGCTTCACCCAACTCATACCCACCTTGTGACTAGAGGTGGAAATGGAGCTCAACACCCTGCCAGAACTGTGTGTGTCACATGTTAAACACACCCACAACACCCCATTTTTACCAGTCTTGCACTTGCTGTTTCATATATCATATTTAGGGTCATCTTTCTGGTCAACCTTAGCAAGGGCTGAAACCTCATTTGCCACCTGAGATTTAATTTTCTGCTTCTTACATCAGTAAGTAAATCTTTGATTTCTCTCTGCCTCTCTGCAGCTTTATCTTTGGCTAGATTGTACTACCTTGGGAACAGGAGTCTTGGAACAGAACAGCAGTGATGCAGAGACTGTCAGTCAGGGAGAAGTCAAGCTTGTTCTTCGTTTAATCATGTGGGCTTTCCCCTTCCCAATTCTTGGTGACTTTCCTCCTACAGGAAATGAGTAGGATCTTCTGGCTCTGACTATTATAACATTTTACCACATGTGTTCTCTTTTGTTCCTAATTTCTCTTCAAAAGCGACTGCCTGGGTTGCTTTTCCCATGTTAAACCTGGTGAAAAAAATAGATTTTTATTTCTCCTTCAGCAGCTTGTGACAGATTTTGAAACCTGTACTCATTGTGCAGTTCCCCATTGTAGTGTGTATCCTTACTATTTCAGGCACTAATTAATTTTATTTATCCTCTCAATACCCCTTGCCTTTGCAAGGGGAAAAATACCATGTGCTTGTCCCCACTTCATGGATGTGGTGTTTTATAGAATTCCAGACTGGTTTGGGTTGAAGGGACTTTAAAGATCATCTCATCCCACCCCCTGCCATGGGGGCAGGGACTCCTTCCACTATCCCAGGTTGCTCCAACCTGGCCTAGAACACTTCCAGGGATGGAACAGCCACAGCTTCTCTGGCCATTCTCCTGGGCCTGGAGAATTGGGACTCACCCAAGAGAACACTGGAGAGGCATCGCAATGACACCAACTCCAGACATGGCTCCAGTATTCCCTTGGCATTTCACTCCAAGATTTTAACTCCCCACAGATGCCTTCGTGGCATTAATGAGAAACCCACCCTAGATGATGGCACAGAATCCCAGAATCCTTAAGGTTGGAAAAGACCTCCAAGGTCATCAAATCCAACCTGTGACTGATCCTGACCTTGTCACCCTGACCAGAGCACTGAGTGCCGTGTCCAGGTGTACCTTGGAGGACTCCACCACCTCCCTGCGCAGCCCCTTCCAATGCATGACCACCCTTTCCATGAAGAAATTCCTCCTGATGTCCAACCTGACCTTCCCTTGGCACAGCCTGAGGCCGTTTCCTCATGTCCTGTCGCTCATCCGTACCCTGGCACACGGCATTATCTGCAATGCTTTGCATGGTTGCATGGTTTTAGCAGCTCATCATCTTGCAACTGCAGGTAAGTGCACGTATCAGAGCCATAATCAAGGCAGAATTCTGCTTTTAATTACACCCTGTGTGACACGTTGAAATCAGCAGTGTCGCACAGCCCCGTTGGAATGCTCAAACAAGGAAACCGGAGAAATGGAAGTGAAAGGAATTTGGTAAAACTTTCCTGTTCTGCTGGAGGCTCAGAAACTGAGTTTGGTTTTAAGGAACTTTTGCTGAGGGGAAAATTTGGCCTTTTAGCTCTCTTTTCTTGTCTTTTCTAATTAATTTTTTATCTTTTTGTTCCAAAGGACGTGCTGGTTTAAAAAAAGAAAGACTGAATGTCAAAACTACTAAAAGCGAGCTTTGAAAACCAAGGAATAATTCATTTAAAATCAGCATCAAACCCATGCCTCTCCCTAGTGCTCTTCCATAAACTCCTCCAAAAATTAGGTGTTTCAACAAGAGCAGTTAATTATACAGACATAATGTGGAGCAAGACATTTATGAAATCCCCCAACGGCTGATCGAATGATCAGAGCATCACACAACATTTGCAATTAAATGGAGAAATATTCAGGATTTCTGGTTGTGAGTTGCCCTGTTGGTGGTAATCTTACAGTGGCAAATAATAAAACTGTTGTAAAAGGAAAGAAAAACCCCCTGGAAGATCAGGTGATGAGAAAACACATTGTGATCCCAGGATGATAGAAACCTGCACTGATTCCTAATGAGGATCAGGTGAATTAACCACTCCTCTGCTTTCCTGTTTCTCAATGAGACCACTGCATATTGTCAAACTACTGCTTAGCTCAATCAAAGATAAAAACATCCAGTCATTATTTTTATACGCAAGAAACTTGGATTAAAGGCATAAAGTAAGGGAGTTGTCCCACTAGAAAAGAACTGGCTTGTGCACACAGAAATGTGTCTCTTCCTATGTAAAACATGTGGCCTGGGGAATATCTGAGAAAATATTCAAGCCCCTTTCTTGTTTGTTTGGTGGAGGATCCCACATATTCTCCATGCTTGGTCTAGGAAATTCTCCACACTTGGTCATAAAAAAATGACTGAAATTTTGAGGAAAACTTCTGGGAGCCAACAACCTTCCTTGTTCCTACAGGTTTGCAAAGAAGTTGAAAAGCTTTCATGATATCCAATGGAGACACACACAATTTGTATTCAGAACAGGCTTCTGAAGTGACAGCAAGATTTTTCCATCGGAGATTTCCTCAATTAACCCCAAGACATGCAAATTGGCATTTTTAGTAATATCCTCCAAGGTCTCAGGCTTGTGATGAGCAGAGTCTCTCATTAGCACACCTGTACGAGCTCTGCAGCAAGCAGACCCACCTCCCACACTGGAATGTTTTCCGACTCCATTTCCAAATCAGCAGCTCCACTCTCACGGGATGCAGAAGACGATGCCCGGATTCCACCAGGGTCTTGTGCTGTTCCAGAACGTGCAGACTGACAATGCCACTGGGGTTTGGTGGCAGTAACCTCCAAAGAGTAGGACTGAGGAAAGATTTAGTCCCCTAAAAAATGAGCAAATACAAGATACGTGATACAGGATCAAATATAGATATAAAGCAATATAACATTATAATATATAATATGCGTGATAAAATATCATGAAATCACTGAATGGTTTGGGTTGGAAAGGACATTAAAGCTCATCTCCTTCCAACCCCCTGCCATGGGCAGGGACACCTTCCACTACCCCAGGTTGCTCAGAGCCCAGTTTTCAGAGCCTCTACATGAAGTGTATTAGAAACAGCAGCTCCCACCCTCCTGTCCTTGCTGAGAGTCCAAACTCCAGCTCCCAGCTGTGAAGTTGCTCTCCTGACCTTCAGCTCATCCCTCCTGGCTGTATAAGTGTCCTGGTGTGAATGTAAAGGATGGTGGCTGTCTGGAGATTGAATCCTGGCCAAGAATTGTTTGTTCTGGAGTGAAGGGTACGAGGGAAGGTGAGAAAGACACAGTTGGAAGCGATGAAGATCTCTTTGGGCAAGAGCCAAGAGTAGGACAACAACAGAGCTACTTCTCATGGCTTGACCAGGGTAGTGACACTGCCTGACGTGTCCTAGAGGACACCAGAGACACTGTGGGTGGACAAGATGCAATAAAAAGTCATGTACACTGGATAAATATAATGGATGCTGAGGGTGAATGTTCAACTACCTGTGAACAAATACTCCTTGGAGATGTAATCATTGGAGAAGGAACTCCTTGTGCAGCCCCGGACCATTATGGTGTTATCAGAGAGAGACTCTGTAGGAGAAGCCATAATTTGCTGAGCTCCGCTATAGGAACAAGGCAGCCAAAAATACCATCAGCACAGCACTGGATTTATAAAGGAGCCCTGCAAAAAATGAGGTGACTCGTTAAAACGAAATTAGTACGAGCCACGACTGGGTGAAATGTTTGCAAGCAGCAGAGATATTGTTTAAAGACACCATATTAGAGGCTCAGAGAAGATACTCAGAGAGTATCAAAAAAGACTTTAAAAAGACCAGAAGAAAGCTACGGTAATTAAAGATCAGAGCGAAGGAGGCTATTACAAGTAAGAAGACTTCGTGTTCAAACACGGAAAAAATAGAGAGCATGCATTCTATTAAAAGGTAGACTAAGAGATTTGAAGAACTACTTGCTCAGAGAACGAACAAATTATCAATCCTTTTTCAAACATGAGTGGATTAGGAAGCCTGCCAGGCAGTGTGGAGGGCCAGGAGAGGAGCAGGGTGAAAAATGATTAACTTCTGATCCGCAGGCCACAGAACACCAAAGGAACTTCAAGTGTCTGTGCAGAGAAAGTTGTTTGGAATTATAAGAGGAGAGAAATTGCAAGTGCAGGATGTTGGGAAAGGGTCCATGTGGGTTTTGGAAGGTGAAGTCTTGACGGAGCTGCCAGAGCTCTTCACCAGCACCAATGAGTACGTTAAACTGGTTTTTATGGGACATCTCAAAGGGCTGTACCGTAGTCCAGGCCCTGGCACAGGCTGCCCAGAGCAGCTGTAGCTGCCCCATCCCTGAAAGTGTCCAAGGCCAGGTTGGACATGGCTTGGAGCAACCCGGGCTAGTGGAAGATGTCCCTGCCCATGGCAGGGGGAGGAACTGGATGAGCTTTAAGGTCTTTTCCAACTCAAACCATTCTGTGATTCCATGATTCGATGATTTGGGTGGAGATTTTATGATTTGAATGGAGACACTGAATGGTCCTTTCCGACCAGGATTGCTTTGCATGTCTGTAGATCATGGTGCCTCCACACTTCGAAAAATCTGTGCTGTTTGGGTCTCCTTTCTTCCCCTTCAAAAAAGAACACTGGGGAGCTGGGAAAATATGAATGAAAGGAGTAAGGATGACGGAAGCTGTGGAGCAGCACTAACATGAGAAGAGGGGAATTTGACTAAACTGGACATTTGAGCTGAAGAAGGAGGGAGGGATGTCTGCAGATCAACACCGTAAGGAGATGAGCAGGGAATGATTATAATTTCATAGTACAAGATCCAGAGATCATCTGTGGAACTGCCGGAGCTGCAGGTTCACCACTAGCCAAGAGCAGGTTCTGGGGAAGAGCCCTGGTACATCAGCCTCAATATCCAATTTTTCTACAAGAGTTTGTGAGTGGCTTCATCAGAAAGAGAAAACTCCTCAGTGGAGTCTGTGCTGCTCTCCCCAGTCCCAGTGAGACTGGGGGGAGGCAGCAGAACATCCAGACGCAAAAATACGTTTGCAAGGCTTGATTCAGCCTTTGTATAAACTGCAATATAGGGGAAACAGCAAAACCAATCCCTCCCCTGGCCTCGAATGCTGGTGACACATTCCTGTAGGTGAGATCAAGATCAGGAAAAGTCTCCAAGATGGAAGCTCATGGTGGATAAAGTGAAAAGCTGCTGCCAGGGCTCCTGTACCTTATAGCTCTGAAACCTTCTCCCTTCCCCATCTGCTTTTTTAACTGGCAGAGCACTCTGTGTTTTCATCCCAAGGGTTGGGAAGGGCAGAGGGAGGAAGAGGAGAAGGAGGAGAAATGGTGGCTTTGCAGAAGTGGTTATTCTCTCTAGTGACAAGCCGTATTTGTCTTTGGGGACAGGTGACTATTGCATGCCTTTGTGACATCAAGATTGATCTCGGAATGTTTAAAATAATAGGAAAAATGCATTTCCCATTGACTTCTTTGGGAGCAGCTTGCACAGTTCTGCAAGCAGATGGCATGATGTATATTAAATTATCACTTATGTCGGGGGGCTTATTTTAAGGATGGAAGTGTCGTCTCTTGGTATTTGTGCCAGAACTGCTCATCCCCAAATCAGGATTTTTTGTATCCTTCCAGCCGTCCTGGAAAATATTTGAAGGAACATGCCCTTCCCAAAGAGAGGTAAAAACTGCATCATCTTGTTCTGCTTTTGCATCTTTTAAGGAAAAGTAGAAGCAATTTTTAAAATCCCCTTTATGAGAGAAACATCCAAACTGGTGTAAACTGAACTAAAGGCAGAGGTCCCCCAGACTTCACTGCAAATCTCCTGCACTTGGGTGAAGGTTCACACCGACAAACAGTGACAACATGAATAAGGAGTGCAAACACGACTGGTAAAGCCCAAGAAGTCTAAAGCAAATGCTGAGTCATCAACAATATTTATAACCTCCCACTGTCAGAATAGGAGATACCAAGGGATTGCAATTACTGAGATATGACAAATGTTGAATTTTTATTAACACCAGCCGCAGGACACTTTGTTGTCCAAGAACACTCCTGCTGAAAGTCACAACCTTCGTTTAATCTGTGTCTATTGCTTGTAAGTTATGCTCTGTCCACTTTGTCCATGAAAAGTATTGCTATTGATCCCTGAAAAAGTTATGCCTGGTTTTGCAGCTCTCTATATCCCGCTTTTCCCTGCTCTACTCCTCCCTATAATCTGGTTTCATAATAGCCCACTCCTCTGTGTCGCTTGCCAGCCCTCTCAGGCTCATTTTGGTGCCTTATATCACACAATTGTCATAACACTCTTCTGTGGATGGTCTGTGCTTTAAGCCTCTTCACACCCCTGTTTCTAAACCACCCTCCTAATTCTACCCCATTGCCATGAAAAAATAAATTCAATAAACCTGCACCAGGCTCATTACGGCCTTCACAGAATCACAGAATAGTTTGGGTTGGTAGGAGCTTTTTAAAGGTCATCCAGTGCCACTCCCTGCCATGGGCAGGGACACCTTCCACTATCCCAGGCTGCTCCAAGCCCTGTCCAATCTGGCCTTGGACACTTCCAGGGATGGGGCAGCCCCACTTTGGGATGTTCTATCTCACTTGGAATGTAACTTCCTGGGGGTCAGAAGAGGTGACAAAGTCCCACTGATTTCTCTGGGACTAAAATATCTCCATACCAACAGAATTCCAATAGCCAAGGATCTTTTATGCTTGGAAGCATTTAAGGAGGGATGGGGCAGGGCTTGGAGCAACCTGGAATAGTGGAAAGTGTCCCTGCCCGTGGCAGAGGGTGGAATAGGATGATCTTTAAGGTCCCTTCCAACCCAAACCATTTCTGTGACTCTATGATCTGGACCTGTGCCTTCCTGTAAGCACTGCACAGCAACATCCTGCGCAGCAATTCCAATAAAGAATAGAATCAAAAGTCAGAACATCTTGTGGATGATTAAAGATAATCTAATGGACAGTCAGATATATTTTACATATGCTGTTAATTTATTTTCTTCCAAACAGAATATTACCTGGCATTTAATTTCCCTCAAGGATCCAGATGCTGTCAGGAAATGTCCTGATATTTTTGTTTGAAGCTGGGAAGCATTTCAGGTGTCTCTTAATCCACTTTATTATGATTTTTCCAATGAAACCACCTCAAATACACAACCTTTCCATTTACATCAGCACCTGAGTGCATTTTGCCAAGCAGTGACAGGCTGTGCTGCAGATCTATTCCCAGAAGAGCTTTCTGTGTTGCGATTCCATAATCACTGTTATTGCTGGATGCCACAACAAAACCAAGATACCTGTGGTCAAAGCCCTAAAAATTTCTCATGCCTTTAATGAAATACTGATTTTATTTTCATATGTTTTCTTATGCAGGGAGAGGAGGAGACAGCTCACATTTCATAAAGATCATCTTCTTGGAGAACAGTAAATGCCTCGTTTGTAGGATCTGCTGCTGCAGTGGAGGAAGGAGCCCACGAGAGGGCTCAGGGAAGCAGCCCTGGACCAGCAGCCCTGGGAAGATGTTGGGCAGGGAAAAGCAAGGCCTTGAGGGAAAGCTCATCTCTTCAATCATATTCACCTTAAAACATCTCATCTAGGGCAAGCCAATAAACAAGCAGTCCAAACAACATCAGCTTTTATTACCACGGGTAGTATCATGCATGTTTTTTTAATCTTTTGCCTGTGTATTTCTTACAAACTTTATTAATCCCAGGCAATGCTGCTGCAGGGAATATACGATGGCACTTAAGAGCTGATGAAGCTCCCTCTTGGTTTTATGGTGTCGGCACAGCGGGCTCCGCTCAGCACCACATGAGCACATTTATAAAAAGCTTATTACAGCACACAGCGCAAGAGTTGTTGGGGTTTTTTTCCTTTTTCTACTTTTTTTTTTTTGAACTGGGGAAACCACCACCATTAAATCAGATTATTTCCTTTAGCAGGGGCAGCGTAAACAACTCTGTCATTTGTTTTTATAAAGTCATGAGTGCCATTGAACACAAACCAGCACCGACTGACGAGGCCAAGGCGTCTATGAGGCACTGCCATGCATTTAAAACCACCAGCAGAGCATTGGTATGGTGCTTAATTTTCCACCAAAAAATGTAATTGATTCCATTAGCTTTTTTTCATATAATTCTTTATTATGGGAGATATAAAGGAAATGCAGTTATACACCATTCCCTTGTATTTTCCAGCTCAAACTCCCCAGTACCTCCAGCAGAGCAGTGGGCTGTGCAGTTGCCTTGGTGAAATGTTACTCCAAAGTAACAGTTTACATGTTTTCATGCTTATTCCTTCACTAATGATAATTTAATATCATGCTTATTTCTTCAGTAATGGTAATTTAAATAAAGAGAAGTCATTAATACACTTTAGCCACTAGTTTGGATATATGTGAATGGACTCTTTCAATGATTTGGAAGAACCTAAAAACAAATATTTGAGCAAATATGAATTTGGGGTTCAGAAAGAAAAGAGGTCTTACTAATGGAGGGATGAAATCTTCAGAACTATGAGATCAATAAGGAAAATCTGGAGTGGGGAATGTAAAATACTATGTAGGATAGGGAATGTGAAGGACAATGTGCTAAAGAATCAATTCATTTTGGAATTGTTAGTCAATGTGTAATACAAGCAACATTTTTATGGGGTTAAAAATTGCTTTAAAATTCTTCAATTTTTCCTAGTTAAATAAAAGAAAAAATGTTCTTAAAGTCAGTCCTGCAAAACCAGAGTTCACTGTGATAAAAACACAAACATCCCAAAGTGAACTGAGTAGAAAATATTGATCTATTTCTTGCCAAAATTACAGGTTTACCAAGAAAAGGGTTGTGTCATGATGACAGAAACAAGTTAAATCTGTATTAAAATTTCAAATTTTAGGCAAGGATGATGCTAACAACCGTCTAACCTTACGGGCACAGCACCAGCCACTCGATGTGCCCAGGAATTTGCTCCCTCATGAATTGGAACCTCACCTACAGAATATTTTGTACCATATTAGGAAATCTTGATTAAAAAAAACTCCATAGCTGAGCCTCAGCTGTTGGGAATTAAATCCTGGGAAATTCATGGAGCTGTGAGAAGCCATGCTGTTGAAGGAGGTATCTGCTAATGCTTGGGATATCTGGCTGCAAAGTGTGAATTCTGATCTCAGGGCCATCAAAATGTCTGTCAGAGAATCATGGAATGGGTTGGAAAGGACCTTAAAGCTCATTGGGCAGGGACACCTTCCACTAGACCAGGTTGCTCCAAAACACATCCAATCCAGCCTTGAACACTTCCAGGGATGGAAAAGCCACAACCTGGGCTTATGTGGGCACGTGGGGACTGGTGATAAAAGTGTGCCTTGAATTCCAGTGAGGGAAAGAGAGAACCAAAGGTTCTCCCTGCAGAGAGCTTGTGCTGCATTAGCACTTTTCTCCCCTCATAATTGTACTACAGTGCCATGGGAAGATCAAGAACCTGTATGAGGAGGTTGCTTATATCCTGTGTTTTCGGCCAGGCTTCGGCCTGGCTTCGGCCTGGCACACACAGTAGACTGTGTTCCATTAAACTGCCCACTGTTTTTGCTATCCCTCTGTAAATCCCAAATCACTGCATTATGCTGAAGTACCGTGCTGATGGCTCTTCTACGTCAGTTCCATTTTTAGGATAATTTATGTGGCTTAATCTGTATCTCAATGCTCATCTAGATCCCAAATGGAAGGCGGATGAATGACTGATTAATCTTCCTGCCTCTCTCTAGAAACTGTCTCACGTTGATCCTTTACTGTGCTATCATCTCTGCTGTCCTGCCAGGGTAACAGATACAGCTGTTGACACAGGAATTCTGGTTTCTTGTTTCCAAAAGGAATTGTGGCACTTAAAGTCTCTGGTTCCCTTGACGCAAAACCTTTAGAACCAGTTCAAGGCTTTGTTACTAAAATTGGGAAACCGATGTGTTTGTCGTGATGAAAGTTCGGGCTTTTTCAAAGATCTTGCTACCTGACCAGTCACAAAATGTGATTGCAACGGGGCAACCATCATGAGGTCGGTGTGTTTACAGTGGTATCATATCAGCAACAACCCTGAGCTCCATTACGACCCAAGGAAACAGCTGGAGCTGTGTCAGATTAGCTGTGGGAAGGTTGGCTTGCATATTGGGAAAAGGATCTTCCCCCAAGAGGGTGCTGGAGCACTGAACCGTCTCCCCAGGGAAGGGTCATGGCTCCAAGGCTGCCAGAGCTCCAGGAGTGTTTGGACAATGCTCTCAGGCACAGGGTGGGATTGTTGGGGTGTCCTGTGTAGGGTCAGGAGTTGGGCTCCATGATTCTTTTGGATCCCTTCCAGCTAAGGAGATACTGTAATTCCAACTCCTTGGTTCACCCTTTCTCTCCCCAGCAAGAGCTGGCAGAGCTACTGGGGATGGGGCAGCACAAGGGCAGCCACAGCATTTCTTCCTCTGTGAAACCACAGAGGGAGCCCCAACATTCCATGCCTGGAGATGCTCCAAGAGAAGCACCCAGACCTGTGTCCAGTCAACAGAGCTGAGCAGCCAGCGAGCCTGAGTGCCCATGGCCCTGTCAGCTCTGTGGCAGCACTGTGGCAGCTGGAGCTCCCCCATGTCCCAGCTCCTGCAGCCCTTCATCTCCCCCAGGCCCTCCTGCAGCACAGGTAGGGCCTGAGCCTGGCCCCAGCAGCCCAGGGATGCACTGTGGGGACACTGCCAGCCCTTCCTGCCCTGCCCCTCTCCCTCCTCCTCCTCCTCCTCCTCCTCCTCCTGCTCAGTCCCCTGAGTGTCAGACCCCTCAGCCTGGGCTGTGGCCTCCCGCAGGATCAGCCCAGTCTCCACCCCTGTGNGCACCCCTGTGCCCCTGCCAGCTGTGTCCCGTGGGCTCAGCAGGCCATGGCCAGCACCCCTGGCCTTGCCTGGGCCACCTGTGCCCCGGAGAGAGCTGGGAGAGCTCCTTTGCCAGGCCCTGGGGGCCATGTGTCCCGTTTGCCCCAGCCCTGTGCAGCCTCCTGCCCCCAGCACAGCAGCTCAGCCCACAGGGATGGTCCCTGGCACAGCTCCCGCTGCCCTGGGCAGAGCAGGGGGATGTCTGTGCTCGGGGCTGGCTCTGCGGGGGCCGAGGAGACTCCCCCGGACCTGAGCCCCCACATCTCCCTGTCCCCTGTGCAGGTGTGCAAATGGCCGCAGGCAGGGACTGCTCCAATGGCCACGGCCTGGCCAGCACAGCCAAGGCCTCGGGGGCACCCCTGGCCAGTGGCAGCCCCACAGACACCACGGTCCCCATGGATTGGGAAACCACCCCAAGTGTGGACATCAGCCTGGCCACGGATGTGCCCATGGAGCAAGACACCCCCAAGGCAGTGACATCTCACTGGCCAGTGATGTCCCCATTGATGAGGGCACCCTCCCAGGTGGAGGCATCGCCCTTGGTAGTCCTGTTCCCAGTGATAAAGACACCTTCAGAGGCAGTGACGCCACTGTGGCCAGCAATGTTCCCATGGACAAGGGCATCGTTCCAGGGGGCAACACCTCCCTCCCCAATGACACCAGCCTCAGCCACTCTGCTGGATGTGTCCAAGCCATCAGGGGCCCTGTCATGACCCCGCCAGCCACAAAGAGACTCAGAGACTCTTGGATTGCTCCCCAGGGGCTGTGAGGACCAGCCAGGATGATCCCAGCAGTGTCCCCATGGCCATGGACTCTGCAGTCACCAGTGGCACCAGCCCTCAGTGCAAGACCACCTGGCTGTGCCTGCAGGGGAAGGTGCCCCTCACCCAAGAATTCCAAAGCTGCCCACAGCATGGAGCACGGCAACACCACTGGCATGAAACCTCAGGGTCCCCAGCAGGATGCAGGGACAGAGCTGCCACCATGCCAGGGCAGCGTGTCCACACATCACATGGGGCTGGGAAGGTGAGGGAAGAAGAGGAAGAAGGAACCTGTGCTGAGACCTGGCAGCAAGAGCAAGGCTCCTGCAGGCAGAGCTGCGGCAGGAATGTGGGATTAAGCCTGTTGAGGGCTCACATCATTTGAGGATGGAGGAAGGCTGTTTATCATGTTGTAGATGTAGATGCAGAGGTTGATGTAGATGTAAATGTAGAAGATGTAGACTGTTCTGCTTTTCAATTAATACAATTTCATCCACAATCTGTCTGTGTCTGCATGGAATGGGAAGGGAGTGCGGCGGGGCCCAGGAAATGTCACCAAAGAGGTGCAAAAGCATCCCTGAGCCTCAAATCAGAGCAGTGGCAGCCCCCTAAACACAAACGTCCCCATAGACTGGGACACCACCCCACGTGGTGACTGCAGGAAGAGGAAACAGAGGAGGAAGAAGGACCCTGTGGTAAGAGCTGCCAGCAAGTGCAAGGCTCCCGCAGGCAGGGCTGGGGCAGGAATGTGAGATTAGGCCTGTTCAAGGGTCAGTCACATTGTTTGGGGAGGGAAGAAGGGTATTTTTCATGTTGTACATGTAGAAGTAGATGAAAATGCAGACATAGAAGATGTTGTTCACTGTTTGTTCTGCTTTTCCATTAACACAATTTAATCCATAACTTGTCTGTATCTGCATGGAATAAGGAGGGAGTGTAGGGGGTCCCAGGAAATGGCACCAAAGAGGTGCAAAAGCATTGCTGAGCCCCAGATCAGAGCTACCAAGCCCCAAAGGGCACCAAGGCATCCCCAGGCCTGAGTGACTGGCAGCAGTGCAGACCCTCCTGGAGGCGGACTCCCCTGGGCCCTTCCCCAGAGGAAGCAGCCCTTTGGCCTGGGAGCCAGGACAGACAGGGCCATGCCAGACTGAGGGACACAGCCCCATGTCCAAAGCAGCCCTGAGCACACCCTGGGCACCATTTCCCCCAGGGGGTTTTTGGTTCTTCTCCCAGAGGGTGTCAGGCACTGAACAGGCTCCCCAGTGAATGGTCACGGCCCCAAGGCTGACAGAACTTCAGGATTGTGTGGACAATGCTCTCAGGCACAGGGTGGGACTGTTGGGGTGTCCTGGGCAGGACCAGGAGTGTGACTTGATGATCACTGGGGGTTCCTTCCAAATCAGAATTTTCTGTGATGCTATGATTCATTATTTGACATTTTCATCAGTTATGGAGAAGTACGAGGAAAACAATTTCTGCCAGCAGCTCACTGAAACCTGCAGGAGCAATAGAACACACACGAGGGCTTGATACAAGTCTAGCTTATGGATTTAAATGCTGACAAGGTCTAGGCACAGAACATAATTTTCTATGTATCTGCCATAATCACCTATGTATTCCTATAGTTTGGTAAGATATTCCTTAGGACACCTGGGAGTCAAGCAATGTTCCTCTGAGGCTGGAAAGTCTAATACTGCCCTTGGACAGACAAATGCAAACCCAAGCAGGAATCAAGAAACCAGATTACACTGGCACTTGCTTGGACTGAGCAGCACCAGAATGCTGTATTCTTTACTCACATCTCCATCAAAGTGGGAAAAAAAAATCAGGAAATACGTCACTTGAAAACCTGGACAGGGTCCAGAGACGTGCAATGACTTAAGAGAATTAGAAAACAGCCTTGACTGTAATGAACTCCCAGAGTCCTGTTTATCTTGTCTTGAGGGATGACCGCAGCCTGCAGCCGTAAGTCTGGATAACAAAACCTGGATAAAGCAATCTCTTCAGTCTAGGGAAGATAAGCTAAGCTGTGACGGGTGGGAGCTGAAGCCAAACTAAAAATAAGCTGCATATTTTTAACAGTAATCAAGCATTGAATAATCCACTAAAGCCTGTGGAGAATCTTCTTTCCCTGCATGTTTTCAGATAAAAAAGAGATTGCTTTTCCAGGAGATGCACACTGCAGCACCAACCTGCCTTTCCAATCCCTGTATTTCCACGGAGATGACCACATAAGGCTTTTTCAGTTTCGAGATACAGCAGCTTTTGTTACATGGGAAAAATGCATCTATCCCAAACCACAAAGAGTAGGAAATTTAACTCTGATGGATTATGTATAGGAAATGTCAGGTCCTGGAAAAAAATGGTGTGTATTTTGAGCAAGTTCCTAGGACTGGATGAGTAGGAATGAGTGCAAAGCCTTGCCTGAAAGGAGAGAGGTAAGCCCACATTCCTTTTCTTCCTGCTCTCTCTCCCTCTTCTCTTTTTCCACCTTCACGTTGGTTTCTGGAAGATTTTTTGCATCTGCCATAAAATTGCTGTGCTGGGAATACCGTGATAATTACATGGGAATGTAAGTAGTGTGTAGGTGCCATAATCCAGGCTTTTTTCCTGATATATTTCTTAATTCAGTGTGTTAATACATATAAAGCCTATGTTTAAGTGTGAAACATAATATACTATAAATAAAAAAAATAATGTTCTACTGCTTGCTTGGACAGGTAAATCTACATCAAGAAAACTTTAAACAAAGTTACAGTAAAATTTTCAGAGTTTCTCACACAGACCTCATGCTCTGGAACAAGAGGAGGGGATAGCCCACACTTTCCTGAAATATAAGTGAGATTTATCTAATTTAAACAGTATTCTGTTTCCATGGAGCCAACAAGCACTAAGCCCTTGTGAAAATCAGTTTTTATTTGTTAAGTGGCACGATGGCTTATTACTATTTAATACTTTGGATTCAGTTATGAGGCAGGAACACGGTGTATGAAGTGCTACACAAACAGGGAATGCCAGGCTGATTCCTGTCCCCAACAGCAGTAATTTTCCAGCATCAGCAGCCCTGCTGTCACTGCTCTGGATCCCAATCCTCATGCACTGCTCTGCTGTTTGCAGCCTCACTAACGAAGCAGCTCAATGCGACGGGTGACGAAGCAATTTTTCCCAGAGGAATTAATGTCCTGGAAAAGGCACCTATGATTTAGGAGATACACAAGAGTGTAAACACCCAAGGACAGCATGTTCAGCGTGGAGTACGGCTGGGATTGTCTGAGTGGAGGCAAGGCTGGCTTTTCAGCAGCTGGAATTCCAGACCACACAGGGCTCTGGAAGTTCTCAGCCACTTTGTGAGGTTGAACACCCAAACATGAGTTTGTTTTTCTGCCCCTCACCTCTGACTGCCCTCAATTCCTGCAGGGATGGCAATGAAAACAAAACCGGTCACAAAGTGGCAGGAAAAAATTCAGGCTCAAAAGTGGAGACTTTAATTCTTAGGGGAAAACTCCATTGGCGCCCATTGTGACATAGAGCAGTGCATTTTTTAGGAATACATTGTTAGTAGATAGGTGTGGTGTAACTGAAGGGATGGCCAGTATAAAAGCAGTGGACATTGCCATTTTTAGTGGTTTCTTAGAAAGAAAGAGCTGGGAAATGACAGCGTGACTAAAAATGAGAGAACAACTAATTCGTCAATATGTTTTAAATGGAATTCACACTTTGTTATCAAGCATTTCTGGTTCTTACTGACTTGTACTCTCAAAATATCACATTTATTTATCACACACATATTTATATTCACTCATTATTCAGTGGATTTTCTTCAGGTTATTGCAAGACTTTTTTGACATCACTGAGGTCCTCTCCAGTCCCAAGCTCAGTAAGTCTAGTTACCAGTAGTTAGAAACTTTGTTCAACTTAACAAATTGACTGTAATCTCGGGACTACCTGTGCTTGAAGAGGATGCTGTTCACCCTTCAAACACGTTCACCCTTAAACACAGAACAATGAACCTGAAAGCAGAGGTGGAACAGTTTGTCTCTTGGGTTCCCATCTGAATTTTTAATTTTGAAGAAAGCCCAACTCCTAAAACATGATTTTCCTGCTTCTCTAGATTCTTTTGGGAGCACCTGGGAATTCTCAATATTGCCATAAATATCCAACACCTTTATAAATATGAATTCAATTCTAGGCCTTGAGTATTGTATCCATGTAGGGTCCAGCTTGATTATGAGCTGAATGGAACTGCATCCACCACAGACCATTTTTTGAGAGAATTATCTGAACTTCCTCTCAGACGAGGCATTTGTCTGTTGTTTCATCATCTTCTCTCTACTCAGCCAACAATGCAACTTTTTCAAAACCCTCCCGATGAATTTTGTAATCAATGAACATCCTGTTCTTTGTATAGTCCAGTGGAAGGTGTCCCGGCCCACAGCACGGAGTTGGAATGAGATGAGCTTTAAGGTCCCTTTCAACCCAAACCACTCTGTGTTTGCATGAATATGTGTTTTATTACCCCCAAAACCACAGCAGGTATTTTCCACAAGCAGTTACACTCTGTTCATTTTTTGTTCCTGTATTTTTATTGCAAACATAGGCACAAAAAATTATCCCTGAAGACTTACATTACTTGAACCATCTTCATTGAAAAAATACTCTGCAGGATTGGGGATCATATAGTACACTGGCTAAACATAACACAGAGGAGTGCTGTGTGAATTAACAACCAGGAAAGTCATGGGGGAACAAAAACCCCCCATATTATTGGGGGTTGAACACGATGAGCTTTAAGTTCCCTTCCAAACCAAAACCTTCTGTGATTCTTTTATTGTACAATAAAACACATTATTGCATGAAGAGCTTCTGTAGTGTGTTTTCCTATATGTGTTTCCCTTTAAATCCCCTTTAAAACCGGGAGGGTGGACAAGCCAGAGGGTGGATGCGACATGGATGAGGGCATGAGGTGGATATGACACAGAGCGCATGAAGGTCCCAAAACTCCGGCAAGGACCGCGAAGGCAGACTCCAGAGCAAGGAGCATTCCACTGAGGTGCTTGCGAGGAACACGGCGCAGCGGTCAGAGCCCATGGAAAAGCATACTTTGGGATAAAGCAGAGGACACTGTATGAGGGGGGTGCCCTTGAGGGACTCCCGGGACGGTGTGAGAGGGCTGAGTTCCCGCCGCCGCTCGGCAGGGCGCGCTCTCCTCCCCGCCCCGCGCGCCCCTCCCTCCCCAGGGCTCCTCTCATTCCCTCAGCGGCCGATGCCGCCGCGCAGCCGCCTCCTGTTCTTCCTCCGCGGCTCCGCCTTCAGCATGGGCGACTGGGCCTCCCGCCTGCCGCAGGAGGGCGAAGCGCTTCCCGGCAGGACCCAGCGCATGGCGGTGCCAGGTAAGGACTGACCCCTTCGCCTCCCTTTCCCTTCCCTTCTCCCGTTCCCGCCCCACCTCCTCAGCCGCGCGCCCCTTCTCGGCGCTCGCGCGCGCGTGCGCGGTGCCCTCGCGGCGGGGCGGGGCCGTAGCGGCGCGTGCGCTCTGGGGGGGTGGGAAGGGGGGGAAGCATGGACGCGGCTGAGGGGGCGCGTTCTGACGTGGGGAGGGGGCCGGGGAGAGCGGGGTGAATGTGCCCTGGGAAGGTGTTCGTGTGCCGTAAGGATAGGGATTGACGGGTTGCTGGAGCAGCCAGCGAGCGCGTCTGTGTGTTTGCTCAGAAAGCTGTGACTGCCCTGTCCCTGCAAGTGTCCGAGTCCAGGTTGGACGGGGCTTGGAGCAACCTCGTCTGTGGAAGGTGCCCCTGGCTCATGGCACGGGGTTGGAACTGGATGAGCATTAAGATCTCTTTCCACCCAAGTTATCCTGTGATTCTGTGATTTCTTTTGGCCATTTATGGGTTTTTAATTCTTACTGAGGGGAGCAGTTGTACTATGGAGGGTTTTAAACAAATTTCCCCACCCCTTTTCCTGTTATATAATAATACTTAAAAATAATATTTATATGTGATGTGTATTTTCTGTGGACGTTCTAGGAAGAAATTCTTGCCTGTGAGGGTGGTGAGGCCCTGGCACAGGTTGCCCAGGGAAGCTGTGGGTGCCCCTTCCCTGAAAGTGCCCAAGGCCAGGTTGGACAGGGCTTGGAGCAACCTGGGATAGTGGAAAGTGTCCCTGCCCATGACAGGGGATGGAATGGGATGAGCTTCAGGGTCCCTTCCAACCCAAAGCATTCTTTCATTCCATATTTCTGAAGTATTTTTAAGTTCTTAATAATACTTTTGGTGATTTTTCTCCTTTGAGTAGACATCTGCTGTCAGGTAAGCAAAGTAGCAACCCAGAAAAATTAAAAACATTTTGCCTTCTGACAGCCCTCCTAGGAACTGAAAGTGTTTCAAGATGACTGTTAGTGCTGTTCAATAGGAATTTTAGTGGCATTGAGGTGCTCCAACACATGCATTTGATAGTTCACCTACAAGATGCTGATTGTATGAAGTATTATTTATAGATACATATTTCATCCAAGCTCCTATGGACCCTAACAAAGTGTGTGAACTTAGGGCACAAAAGAAATATTTAAGCACATTAAGTATGTAAGTGTTGGTGGATGAATAATAAATGGATGATGACACTATTCAAGAGAATAATAAAATCTTGTACAGATATTAGTAAAAAGCTGAAGGTAGTGGTGAAATTAAAGGTAGCATGAAGAATATTATGTCTGATGTGGAGAAAATGGACTCAAAGGAGGGGTGCAGAGGTGGGGTTTGTGCCATTACTGCAGTGAACTCCAGAGATAATACCAAGAGTGTCTTGAGATGGCACCAAGAGTAAGTAGCACATCTCCTTGATTAAAGTGGCACCTCCACGTTGTCTGTTGAATAAAGAATGGACGAAAGATACACTAAGCTCATTTTATGCTGAGTAACTGCATAGGTAGAATAATTTTGTGCTGCTGTGCAAAAGGCATCTTAATCAAGCCAGATAAGAATTTTTAAAAATGCTTTTCTATGGCTAAATGTGATACTACATATTTACTAACAGTGTGGACCTCCAGTGAACTGCGAAAGTTAAAATAAGATGTAAACTGCTTTCAGAAAAGAATGGCCATGAAAAATTTAGGCTGATGACCCTTGCCATGTTATTATTGTCTTTTGTGAATCGAGAACCAGAACTGGACCTGGTATTCCAGGTGAATTCTTACCGATACAGCAGAGAGGAGAGGATTTTTTCCGTACTCTGTTGTCCTCACTCCTTGGGATGCAGCCCAGCACACAGTTTGCTTTCCCCGCACTGAGAGCACATTTAACCTGGCATCCAGCAGCACCACAGCCTCTTCCCAGCAGCTCTGAGATCATCTTGCTCTTCTCCTTGTTGACCTCCCTGAGGTTTCTGTTGGTGTAGACCTGGAAAAATTCCAGGTCTCCTTGGATAAAGCCCTGCTGTTTTTCGTGTCCGCTCTCACTTTGTGTTCAGTCTTGCTCTCAGATTTGCTGAGTGTGTTTTCTGTCACATCATTCACGTTACTGTTTCAGATATTGAATGGTCCTGGCCCCTTCATCGGCCCTGGGGGTCACCTGCTGCACACCACGCATCAAGATATCGATCCCTGCCATTGAGAGCTGCTGGTCCTGCTGAGTTTTGACGTGCAGGCTGTTCCTCCAGCCAGTACTTTGTCAGCTTCCACATGAAATGCTTGGGAAGAGGGTGTCAGAACCTTGCTAAAGTCAACATTTCTTACAGCCACTGCTCTGCCTTCGTCTGCAGAGCCATCATTTCATCGTAAAAAAGGCAGCTCAGCTGGTCAAGCATGATTTGCTTTTGGTGAATGTGTTGGCTGTTCCTGATTACTTTCTTGTTCCTTCTGCTTGGAAATAATTTCAAAGAGGACATACTCCATGAGCTCTTCTGGGACTGAGCTGAAGCTGAGCATCCTCAGTCCTTTTTTTGCCTTTCTTAAAAATGCTGTTACTGTAGCCTCTATCTCATCATCAGAGATTTCCAATCACTGCGATTTTTCATTATTTCTCATCTGTCACAGTGTTCTGATGGCCACGCAGCAGACTTGCCTCACAGCTCCGGAAAAACTCCATGTGACTCCTTGGATTTAAACACATTTAGCTTCTTTAAGTAGCCATAACCCATTTTTCCTCATGTTGTTTGCTGCTTTTTTTTCTGACTGTACCAGTGTCTGGAGAGGTTTTCGAGACTTGTGCAAAAGAGGTTTTGAGTACTTCAATCATCTATACATACTTCTAGGCTGTCTTCCGTGTTCATTAATGCCCCTTGATTTTATCTGAGCTTATTTTTTTTCTCTTGTAATTTTTGTGGATTCATTTCTTATTGCCGTTTACGTCCCCAGCTAGTTTGAACTCCAGCTTTGGCCTTGCTGATTTTGTGCTTAAATGCTGAGGTGGTGTTTTCTGTGCCTCCTTTGTTCTTGTTTCTCCTTCTTGTATACTCTGCAGTTTAGTCCGTTAAGCAGCTCTGTGTTTCGGATGAAGTTCCCAGTTTTTCTACAGGATGTTTTGTTCCTTAACACTCTTTTAGCAAAATTCAGGCCACCCTGAAGGGCCTTTTCTTCCACTGGCAGCCTCTCTGGTGCTTCTACCTCTCAGGAGCTGCAGCTCCTCCCCAGAGACAGCAGAGGGGCAGCTCCGATCTTTGCTCTGTGTAACCAGGGGCAGGACCCAAGGGCTGGAGCTGTACCAGGACAGGTTTAGGTTGGATATTAGGAAAAGGTTCTTCCCCCACAGGGTGGTTGGGCACTGAACAGGCTCCCCAGGGCAGTGGTCACGTTCCCAAGGCTGCCAGAGCTCCAGGAGCAGTTGGACAACACTGTCAGGCACAGGGTGGGATTGTTGGGGTGTCTGTGCAGGGCCAGGAGTTGAACCAGTGGTCCTTGTGGGTCTCTTCTAACTCAGGATATTCTGCGATTCTGTGATAATTCCCTGTACAAGCCAGAGTCTGAGTTCTGAAAGCTGAAAATGCTAAATCTCCTGTTTACCTTTCCAACCTTTCCTTTGGATCCTCATCTCCAGTCTTGTGGTCACTGAGAGGACTATTTCTCTCTGGAGCCCTGTGCTGTCAGGGAGTGGGTTTCAGTAGAGTGCAGTTCCCTATCCTGTTTTTCTTTGCTAGGAAGGATTATTCCTGCATAACCTGTTCTGAAAACATCTGCCAGACCTTTCTGGACCTGCAGTGTCCATTCTCGTCATTGTCAGTGGTGCTGACATCCCCTCACTTTCCTGGGTGAAGAGCTGCAGAGCATTTAGCACCTTGTCTCTTGGAGATCCCATTGATTTCGTGCTGCTCAGCCTGATGGGATACAACCTGCTGAGCTCTGGGAGCTCCTTCCCTTGTGCTGCACTGACCAGGTCTGCCAGAGCAGAGCTCCCAAAGGTGAGGCTGCTGCCACTGCTGACATCCCCGTGGAGGAGCACCAGGCTCTTCCCACAGAGTTCAGAGGTGTTAGTGCTGATTGAGGAGCTGAGAAAATCATGCAGTTAAACCTGGTATGTTGTATGGATTTTGGTGTTGTGACTGGAAGTAGTTGGTTTGTGATACACAGGGTTCTGTTTGTAGAAGTCACTTAATCAGTGATAAACTACTCTGCAGTAGCTGAAAGGAATACAAACATTAGTAGACTTCACTTACTCTTTTTGTAAACAAGTTGAATTTATCAGATCTTGTACAAATTTCATAATCTGGGAATTTTGTCTTGTTTTCTTTCCTTGCAGTAGAGGATCTGCATTCGTTTTTGAAATTATTTCTTTCATATGATTTGTTTAATGGTGCCATACGATGTTGTGCTTTATAGTAAAAACACACAATATTGGTTGGATAACATATATATACATACATGCTTTTTTTCTGCTAGATATCCTGAGGTAGTGTGTAATAAATAAAAAGAACGTTTTTCCTTCTGTTCCCAGTGAGCAGTGTCAGAAAATATCTTCTTACATGTCTGCAGTGCGTTGACTTTTTTGAGGCAGAGAAAGTACAGCTCATGCGTAGACAGTGTTAGGATTGTTTAAACCCATTATGCCTCTTAGCTTTATATGTAAAGATTAATAGAGCAGTAATTACAAATGTGAAGGGGGTCATGGTGAATTTTAGTCTGACCTTCTGTGTAAAAAAAAGCACAGCCGTGCTGTGAATTAATTCTTGCTTGAATCAGATCACGCTCTTTAAAGAAAACATTGATTAAAAATGTCGTTTGACAGAGGATCTGCATGCTGTCCCTGCTGGTCTTTTTTGACCATTCTTAAAACACTGAACAGAAATTATTGTGGTCAAACCAGTGGCGGCCTCTGGTTTGGTACTTCCATTTGTCTCATCAAGTCCATGTGTCAACTCAGGACCACCACCATGGTCACCATTCAAATATGTCCTCAAAATAAGGAATAAAATGAAAAATATTAATATTTATTTCCTGTAATGATTACAGAAGTTTGTAATCTTGGTAAAACATAAAATCTTTTCAGATGTAAATTTAATATCACTGTATTTTAGGTCTAAAATAGAGATTCTTGAGTGAGATTATACCACAGGACAAAACCTCAGAGGAAATACAGTTTCTTTTAAGCTTTAGGAGGATTAGTTTCTTTAAGTTTTCCACCGCTTTATTTACCTGGTACAGGGTTCTACATAATAAATTAACTAGTTACCCATTTTAATTGAGTTTGTATGGAATATGAACCAACAAAAAAGTGAGATTTGACTTCCACTGAAGTTCAGTGGAGTGTCTTGAGTAACAATGTCATATGTGGTTTAGCACTTCTCAAATTGCAATTTACCTTTCTAATTCAGAAGAGTTAATTACTTACTTTTTCATTCTAGAAGACAATCTTTGCCTCAAATACACTCAAGCCATCAATTTCCATAAATTATTAAATTTCATTACAGTTTTGTTGTGTATGCCAAGATTGAAAGCAGAATGTACAGCAGAGAAGCACCTCACCCCAGTGGTTGTTATCTGAAAAAACTTCTCAAATTTGTGCTTACAACTTCTTTTCAGGTGCATCCAAGATGAATTTCCTTGGAAATCCTGTAATAGCATGTCATGGCTTTTTGTCTTTTTTTTTTTGCACTTTGTCAGGTAATTATATTTACACACGAAACACCTCCTTTTCAAGCCAAGTGTACAGCTGTAAATATTGTGCTGTCATTGAAAAACAGGAATTACTTTTAACCCCCCATTACATTTACATTTTGGGAGGTGCTGCAAGGAGAAGCAAAGGTTAAGTCGATGTAAGGGAATTTTTTGTTGTTGTTTGCATGTGCTTTTTTTGCTCTTGGCAGCTGGAAAACAGCAACCCAAAGGAAGTCTCCACACGATGCTTGAGAGATGAAAAGCATAACAGGAAATGTGTTTACAGAGCTGCACATCCAGCTGTCAGATGCTGCTCCCGAGGTAACACCGCCCTGATGGAATAGCCCTGCACTGCCTTATCACTTCTCACTACATCCCAAGTGAAAGGATGGCATCATTCATCACTAAAGCCCTCAAAAAAAAGTAAAAAAAGTAAAAAACTTCTCTTTTTCAAGTCCCTGGAGTTCCTGGAGCTCTGCTTTGCATGCGGCTCACAGCCGGGGGGTGCGGAGGAAGCGCTCGCGGGGCTTCTCCTGGCAACAGCCCGGGTTGCTGGGAGACAGAATTGCCTAAACCGGGAGAAACTTTACCCAACTGGCAGCCTCTTGCATGCAAATGAAGCTCTGTGGAGACTTCTCATGCTGATATCGTAATTTCTCTCTCTGAAATGAAAAAGGAATCCAGAGGATCTTTATTCACAGGGTTGTGTGTGGATGCTGCTCTGAGGGGCATTCAAAGTTGTGTAATAAAAGGGAGTGATTATTCCTGGTGAAAGGTAGTTGTGGTACACAGGTTTCAGGAACTTCTCATTGCTGCCCTTTTGAAGAGGGATGTATTGTCTGAATTTGCCAAATTTGGGGTGTTAAGCAAACCTGCCAATTATGAGAGTTAAACACAAGGTTATATTTACTCAGGTTATTTCTTTTAACTAGATAATATTGTGTATGATTTTGTCTGAGTCCTGGGATATGTTTGGCTTCTTTGGCTGATTGTCTCCATTTATCTTTAGTGCAGGAATGACACAAACTTGCCATTTAGGTAGCCTTGTGCCCTGGATCCCACGTGTGCCTCCGTAATGCTTGTTAGGTGAATGTCTGTCACATGCAGAAACGTGGAATTAAGATGCCCACTGCTTCTCCTTTTTGCATACCAAGCAGGAGAGTATGGGGCAAACTTTACATTGCACCAGAAAACGGGTGGGACAGAGCTCTGGAAGGGGCTGAACGTGCTGCTGCAGCAATACACAGAGTGAGGCTGTTCTAGTAAAACAGGCACTGGTGTGTTTAGTTCATCATTTGCTGAATGTCAAAAGACATTTAAATCAGGTGAGTGGTGCCCCAAATGCTGTTTTCTTCCACTGGCTGCAAGAGGGTCCAGTGGCCAGCGCAGGGTGCAGTGGCCCGGTGGCCAGCTCAGATGGAGGTGTCTGTGTGGTACCCAGCTACAGACAGAGCCCTGTCTCTGCTGTCTTAGGCAACCACAATCATAGAAAGGTGTGGGTGGAAAGGGACCTTAAAGCTCATCTCATTCCACCCCCTGCCATGGGCAGGGACACCTTCCACTATCCCAGGTTGCTCCAAGCCCCGTTCAGCCTGGCCTTGGACACTTCCAGGGATGGGTTATCTTAAAGATGGGGTGTTCTTAAAGGGAAGGGTAGCTGCTATGGAGACTCCTTGAAACTGGACATGATCAGGATTTATATTATGATTACATGGACACATTACCTTGGTGTAAGCCAGGTGTGGATTTAGAGCGCAATAACTATTCCAGGTGAGTGCCTACATGGATGGCATTGCTGGGCAGTGAAATGCAAAGTCATGAGTCTCAATTTAATGGAAAACTAAACTGTGTTCCGTTTACTCCAGGGTGAAAAAGTGCACTTACCAAAAAGACATGCTCTGACATGTTGAGGTTTTTGTTTGTGTTTTTCCCTAGAACAGCACAGACAAAACTACTTGAGGCGGTAATGTTATTTAATGACCTATCCTGTAGTTGGTATTCGGTGTAAAGCCTTTAAAATTGTTCTTGCCCAAAGAGCTATTCTGATTGCCCAGGGTAAAAAGCTGTATGTTTTTTAACTCTCTACATCAAGTTCAAGTTCACAGAATCATAGTTTTTTACTTTACCTACTTTAATTTTCCTGGTTCATGTTCGTATACAACATTGTCAATAGTAAAGAAAAGAATTTCCAAAGTCAGGTTATCCAAATGAGAGTGAAGTTATTTATACATGGAACTGTAGAGGTGCAACACCTTTAGTTCTCTCAGAATCCACAAGAACAGTAAAGTTCCTCAACTTAATTAATTTTAGAGAAGATAAGTGCAGAATAGCCCCTAAAGCAGATTTAAGGTTGCTTGAATATTTTAGGTTCTAATTTCTGTCTTAGTCCTTTTGTGTTTCTTTGATGTACAAGATTTCCTTTTGAATTTTTTTCAGCTTTAAAAGCTTCTCTGGTTTAATTAATGTCTTCCTGTCAAATTTATACTTTCAAATTATAGTGGTGTACATTGCCTTAACTTCAGGTTTATGTAATTTTTATTGAATTTATTTTTACTTTGCAACCATTGAATTGTTTGGCTTGTAATTTATTGTGTGATAGGCATTGCTTTATCCTTCCTTGCTTATCTTTTATTTATTATGTGTGGAATTCAGTAGCGTGGATGCATTTGATGAATGCACTTAGTTTGTTACTTGCAAATTTTTATGATACATACAAAACGTGCATTTAAATTTCTAGTACAATTAAGATAATGCACATAAATAAGTCCTTAGTACAAATCAGAGAAAAACCTCTGCAATAAAGCCCATCACAATACAGGGATGGTTATTGCAGTTACTTATGGATTGCTCATAGTTAATTCCTGCTGCAGGTGTGCAACATTGGAATTAGTGGAGATCTTGTGGGTCTTTGTTTTGAAGATATCTTATTTTAGGTTGATGAATGTGGCCAGATTATATCTATATTTTTACTGTAGTTTGGGCTTGAATTTTCAGGAATTTGACTTTCTAGGAGCCTTTAGAGATGCTTTAAGGAATGCCCAAATTTCCAGAATGGCTGAGAAGCAGAACTCTGGCAGGAACTAATTTTTTTTTGTTTTCCTTAATGTGAGACAGAAATCTCTCTTCTTGAGGACATTTGTTTAGACTTGAGGATTTTGTCTGGGTGTAGGGATTTGGTGCCTGAGACTCTGGCTGAGAACGTCTGGAAACCCAGTGAGGAATGAGAAGTGGTGTGCAAGGGATGCTTTTTTAGACAGTGGAAGAGTCTTTGTGTTCCTGACATTCCCCATTCACCATTTACAGGCTCAGAAATGCCCTTTTTGGTTCATTAGACATTCAGCTCCTTGAAATTTCATCCCATAATCTGGGTACTCCAGTCGATGCACAACCTGCTCCTAAAGCAGGAGCAGGAGTCAGGGAGGTTGGGCATCCATGAGCTAAAGGCTGGATGAGGGAGGAGAGGGATGACTCCAGACAGCCCTTGGTGACAGAAAAACAGCAGGGACTGGTACTTGTGTGTGGGAGAGTGGGATCATAGGACAATCCAGGTTGGAAGGGACTTTGAGAGATCATTGATTTATGAGATCAGTAGATTGGCAGCTGATCTGCTCCTCTTGGAGAGAAAATGTCTGTAATCATCTGCTCCTTTCAAACATTGAGCTTACATTTCACAAAAAGGGCAAAATTCCAAGTCAGGGAATCAGTGGCTGATTTCCTGATACGCTTTAGCAAACTGCAATAAGATTTTATCTAAGATCATCAGACTCAACATGACTGCACCAGAGATAGCATTACAATACGTAGGGTCTATGTGGACTATTTATATTGCTTGCTTTCTTTTGTTTATGTTCTCCCTTAAGGATTCTCCTTCTTACATAAATAGGGAGATGCAAACTTACTTCTCCACTTACTGAGCTTGATCTGATGTGTGTTGGGGAGCAGAGATGAAATCTCTTCATAAAGAGATTGGACTGAGACAACTTCTAATTAAATAAACTTCTCACAGAATAATAATACTTCATTTTAGTAGTATCTTAAGTGACAACTTTCTGAGTTACTACACAGAAAGAGAACATAGAAGAGAAGAACTGAGCAGGCAAACAAAATGTATGGGGTGGATTTTTAAGCAGGATGTACTAATATGCTCCGATATGTCTTTATATGAAGAAAAGAAAATCTGACAAGATGTCCTAGAGATATGTTACAGTTGGTTCTTAAGATACTAATTTCAGAACTTAGGTAAAGATCCTTTTTTTTGTTTTGAGCAATTTTAGGATATTCTGATCCTCCTCCAATTTGTTAGCACTTCTTATAAATCCAGTCATAAATGCAGTGCTTTGGGTGTAATTGCCTTGGAGTGCAGCTGCATCCTCTGATATTAAGCAGTAGGACCAACAGACCATCTGTTTGCCACGTTCACCTCTGAAGTTCTGCTTCTGAAAAGTGTCTTCTGATGTTGGCAGCTGAACACGATTCCGGTTTAAACACTTGTTTTGTGCAGTGAAGGGATTTGGGGTAGGACCTTACACCTCATATCTTACTGTGAGTGGTTTCATGCATTTGATTTTTTACCAGTTGTCTACATTTCTTGCTGTTTGATTTAATTTGGTCCCTTGTGCCTTTCTTAGTCATCAAATTGCTTTTCAGACTACCTGAAAGATGTTCTTTTTTGCTGGAGAAGGATCCCACCCCACTCAGGAAAAGCTGGATGCAGGCCAACACTGCGTACACAGAGTGGGAATTGTGGATTGTTTGTGTGACAGAGAATGTGCTCTTGACTGTGGATGTGGACATGACTCAGATCATCCTTAAATCCTTAAAGAGATCCTGGGTCTGCCCTTTCCCCGGTCAACCAGTACATTCCTGTGAAGTTCCTAGATTTGGGACCATTCCCAGGTGACAGTTGGATCCAGCGTCGTGTTTCGGATGTGGTGTGGCTGTGCCTGGGCTGCTGACACAGATCCAGAGGATGGGACACAAAGGAGCCATCAGCAGGAATTGGGTGTCCTTCCATCCAGTCCTTGGTGGGGTGGAATTGCAGATTTCCACACTCGCCCTTTTGGCACTAAAGAACTACATTTCTCCTTAAGTCCTTGTTTAAGGAATCATCCTTGTGTTAAGCATTTCATACACCAATTAAGACTATTCAGTGTTTGATTTAATTACGACAATTAAAAGCAAGCTTTTTGAATGGGAGGGAAAAAACCCCCATCAGATGGGTATTTTATCCGTGTAGATACCTGTGCACAGACATTGCTGGGTAGTACTTTTGTAAAAATATTATTCAGTATAATGGAAGTGGAAAATGAGGAAAAACCAGCATTCTCTGGGCTGATGAGTGGATGAATGTGAGGAATTCTGAGATGCTGATCTCTGTAGAACCATTTAAAATATTTAATTTGTGAATATTCACTTACTGAACACAAAGCACTTTATACCTGAATTTTACGATAAACCCCTTGCTTAGTGCAAAACAAAGAATATGTTCTTATTCCTCACACCTGGACTGGCAATTATGAGAGCATAACCTGACTGTATTTGGGGTAAATTCGCTTTGTTATCTGATTTTTTTAGTGCCTCCATTTTCATAATAATTCAAGATAAATGAGAATTTCTCCCACCACTACAAGTCTGTTTTCTCTCCGCCCAAGTTAACTGTAAGTGGATTCTATTATGAGTAACTATTTCTACCTCGACTTTTGTGAATATATTTTTTGTATTGAACACTGCAATCACTTTTTAAATGCCAGTCACACCTGCCTGTGAAGCTGGCCTCCCAACATTTTGATTTTTTTAAAGTATCTGTTTTTGTCCTGGTAGCTAAAAGGAAATTATAAACAATTAAGGGTACCAGTGATATCTAAAAATCCTTGTAGCATTTTGTATTGAAAGTGTTCTGGATGGTACTGGATGAAGAGAATGAGAAAAGATTTTAACCCAGGAAGGCAAATTTCTGTTGGATATACTCTGAAAACCAGCTGGTCCTCGAAACACTGAAGAAGAACACATTTAGTGGAGATTGACCCGTGGATCTGGAATTTCAAATTGGGGCGGAGTGCCAGCACATGATGAGCAGTTGAAGTAAAATCCCACAGTGATTTTAGGAAGTTGTTGACAGCTTCCTATAGAGTTTGGACTTGTCATTTATTTGCCTTGCAAAGCTGGAGGACTCCACCTGGCAGTGTGACAGTGCCAGCCCTAAACCCACCAGCCTCATGGATTCACTGCTTTGATTTTCACCTGGATTCAGCTGGAACTCTCCATTCCTGGGGCTGATGTTTTCCATGGCATGGAAGAGACCACAGGCACGCATACACGATGTTGTCAGAATGATAAATGGTAAATGCAGGTGGTAGGGGTTCAGCTGCCAGGAGCAGACAGCCCATCCTGGACCACAGTTAATTGGGTATGTGCAAAACTGTGTGAAACGAGCTGCTGCAGGTGGTCCCTGTATTGATCTGTCAGCTTGGGAATCTGCAGCATCCAAGGCCATTGCAGGTCTAGCCCTTCACATTCAGATTGTTCATGCTTTTATAGGAATTTATTCTTGTGTTCTTGTATATATTTTCATTTTTTTGGTTGATGCTTGCACTGTCAACTTCAGCTCTCACTGTCTTCCCTTGTCTCTTCTGGGTGGCTGCAGTATTCCCTTTTTTCTTTTGTCAGTATTCCTTCTCCTTTTCTGTTGGTCTCTAATGGCTACAGTCACTCATCCTATACATTTTTTGAGCTTCCCCCGTGTTTGTCTGTTTGATAATGAAAACCCAGAAAACTGTAGAGTCAATAGGCAGTTCACTGTCATCATCACTCTGTACAAAGAGCCCAGGTAAAAGTAGCCTGCTTTGTCACATGATGCACTTTCAGCCTTCAATAATAAATCAGCGAAGCATCTGGCTCCAAAATTAAGACCCCTAAAAATCTCTGGCTTGTTCTCAGAGGAATTGGCTTCACTTATCTCTAATGGGAGAGCCCAGAAATGATACCAGGAGTGTGATAGGAGTAAGGCTGATAGAATTAGCCCTGACATGACAAACATGCCAATGTGTTTATTCTTAAGAATAAAATGTTTTGGGGATTGTCACACCCATGCTGCTTTTGAGCAGTATCCTTGTATCAGGTAGTCAGGATGAGGTATTACACAGCTTTCATTGATCCTTGGCACTTAGGTGTTCCATCAAGGAAGACAAAAAGGGAAATAAAAGCTATACCTGACATTAAAGCTTTTAAAGCTATTTGGGGTTGCATTCCAAGTAGAATGGCTTAAATTAATGAGTTACTACTTCTGTTCCTAAATTTTTTACTTGTGAGGTGGGAAATCATTCTCACTTGACAGGTATACTGGGACAGGTATCCAGGTGTACCGTGCTGCTGAGACACGGGTGCAATTGAGAGAGATGGAAAAGTGTACGGATGAAAGCATTTTGAGGCAAGGCAGAATAAGATGACATCAGGAGGCTTCCTCTGGGAGAATTTTAAATGAACAAATTCTAGGGTCATCAAGGTGAAATTCATAAAAGATCATAAAATCATTAAGGTTGGAAAAGAGCTCTGAGATCATCAAGTCCAAGGTGAATTTGAAATTGGGGATGACCAAGGCACAGATCAATATGACTTTTTTCCTGGTTCTTCAAAGAAAGACCAGTGATAGCTAAGATACTGCAAAAGGGTAGATTAGGGGATTTGTCTATGAGCATTGCGACGTAGACATCGGACAATGAAGGACAGAGCTACCCATTCTTCTGTAATGGTAAACAACAAAGACGGTCAAATTTGGACTAGAGATGGATAGGAGAATACTTGGAGAGATGAGGAATTTTACTCTTTCCATATTTTGTGCATTTGAAGAGAACAACATCAAAGAAATACAGTAGGATAGCTGAGAGAGGGGAATGTTCAGGGGAAAAACAAGAGGTTGAAAAAGCACTTTATGGAGTTACTAACACAGAACCTGATGTCAAGGTCGAGTTATCTGGGAGTTGAATACTGGGCTATTGCAGCTTCCCAGGGAAAAAGCCAGACTTTGTGCAAGAAGGAAAGAAGAAAAGATTGACTTCAGAACTGTGGGAGAAAACAAGAAGTAGAGCAAATTGGAGAAGCTGAGAGGGGAGCACGGTGAAAAACAGGCAGAGAATATGAAAAAGGGCCCGAAACACAAGGTGTGGAGCAAGTTTTGTGGTTTTTTTCCTGTCTGGAGGCTACTGAACACTCAGTTGATTGGGCTGGAAACTTCTTCATGTGAAGGAGGAGAAATGATTTCCATTGAAAGACATCCAGAGCTCAGATTGGGGGATGGTGCATCTTGGAAGGTGTCACGGAGGGAGGTGGAAGCACTTCCAGTGGAGTGGAGCAGACCTGCAGCTGGAGTCCTTAAGAGTCGAGGGAATTAGGGGAGCTGCAGTAAACTACACCTTGGAAAAAAGGCTTTAAGGCAGGAAGAGTGGCGTAATTCCTGCACATGAGATCCACTGTCATTGGATCCACTGCCTTTGGAGTAGTATTTGGAGGGATAAAATAAGGTTCTTCATCCTGTCCGCAAATTCTTATTTTCAGGAAAGCATTTGGCTGCTCAGAAATGTATTTGTTTTGCCTGCCTTACTTTTGGTAAGAGTAATGAAGGAATAGCTAAAATAGTTCATCTCTGTTAGAATTATATCTATATTTTTTAATACAGCTAAAGTCTCCTGTTGTCAATATATACATTTTTTGAAGAAAAACTAATTAAAAGCTGAGTTGCTAATAGTGATTGCTGTAGCAGTGCAGCCTTTCAGAGTTAATTCCACTGTCAGTAATTTCCATGAGGTCTTTTTGTTCCCATGTTGATGCCTGATGGTCTTTCAGTAAAGGCAAAGTGACATATTAAAGTTCGCTGTCAAGTGCACAAAGAAAAGAAATAGAAAAACTATGCATAGGTGTGTTTTTTCCCAAGTTGGCCTGTCACGATGATGCAAGGTGCAAATTGAAATGATAGAGTGTGCAATATTTTGAGGCAAAAATGTGACTTTAAAGTTAATGGTGTTTCTCCTGGAGTTGGGAAGCTACTGCGAAAAATATGGATGGGTCTGTTAAGTCTTTGGAAACAAGACAAGGGGAATCTTGAGTGGATGTCTAATGTCTGAAAGTAAGAGAATTAACCTGTTTTAAAAAAAATCAGTAGCTAAGATCACCCAATCTCTGACAGAACATAACAGTTGTTATCTTTAGAAACAGAGAGGCACTTGCTTAGATATTGGGAATGAATTCTTGGCTGTGAGGGTGGTGACAGGCACAGGTTTCCAAGAGCAGCTGTGGCTGCCCCGTCCCTGGAAGTGTCCAAGGCCAGGTTGGACGGGGTTTGGAGCAACCTGGGATAGTGGAAAGTGTCTCTGTCTGTGGCAGGGCGTGGAAGGAGATAATATTTAAAATCCCTTCCAACCCAAACTATTCCATGATTCTGTGATTTGAGGAACTTCTGAGACTCTGCATTGAATAAACTTAAAAAATTATACACTTATGGAAGGTTTTCTCCCTCCAAGTATTCTATTTAGCTCATTAATGTAATGCATGTATTTTAAAAAGTTGGCATTTTGCCTTGGCAAATAGCTTGAAGAGAAAAGAAAGTTTATTCCTATAATTTTTCTCGCATTAATTCTTGTCATTTAGAATATTTTGAATGAAGTTCCAAATATAATTTTCTATCCTTAAAGTCTTGCAATACATCAGAAAATTTCCCACCAGAGTTGACTGTTAATTCTGAGCCATTTCTCCCGTGAGTGCCACAAGAACTTGAGCTTTTGAATTAACGGATGACATAATTGGCATCTATGGATGTGGGGAGATTTTTTCTGTAGGAGCTGGGATCTGATTTCTTACTAATTTTCAGCTGATTTTTAATAATGGTGGAATTAAGAAGAAGTGGTAGTTTTCAAGCTGGAGTTTAGATAAAGTTAAAAATGTACGTGACTTCCGAATGTGATCTTAATTCAAATCTATACGTCTCCGGCTCCTGGCATCTTCCCATGATTCTCGGGAGGAGAGAATGAAAACATATTATTTTAAGGAGTATTTGGTGCTTATTAAAATTACACATACGCCCTCCTTCCAAAGAATCTCGATTTACTGCAGGTTGTTCGTGTGTCGCATGCGGACATTTTTAGCGAACAGATTTCTTATCCCTGTGAGCAGGGAATGGCTTCCCGTGCTCCACGATCCGGGAGCACAAACGTTACATCCATTGTAAAAGGTAGGGAACCATGAAATCTATAAAGCCGGTTTGGCAGAAGGAGCCGGGTGTTGGTGCCAAGATTTGGTTACTGACCCACAGTTTCCTGTTTTGAAATCTATTAATTGATTCGCAAAGAGCATCTTTTGGAAAACAAGGACTCAGACAGGCTGGCACAGGCTGGAGCTCCGCCAAGACTGCTCGGGAAGGTTGCCATGCTGGGAGCGAGCGAGCGAGAGAGCGAGAGAGCGAGCGAGCCGAGGGAAGAAAAAAAGGCAAGACTTGGCACGGCTCAGTCAAATCAGCTTCTTTTGTCTGCTTTCTCGGCTTGAGCTTCGCGAAAGAAAACCGTCCTGGGGTACAGAAAAACTCACAACTTTTTTTTTTTGGGTTTTCAAACTTCCGTCGCTTTTTTAAGTCTCTTGGGCTGTTGGGAAGTGGTGGTACATTAAATGACGTCCACTTAGCAGTGATCAGAGAAATAAAAGCCTTTAATGAAGCCTCCACAATGTCAGTTTGTACATATGGGAAATACGATATTTGGTGGTTTTAAAATTTTTTTTTCCCTATGTCTGATTAAACTGTAAGGGAGCCGAGTAACTTGGAAGATTACAGAGGGAATGTATAAATAAAAGGGAAAATTTTCATTTTTTGCAGCAAAACAAAAAGTTTTGATCGACACAAACATGCTTTTAAACCAAACCTGATCTCCTTCGGAATATGTTCGCGACGGGAATTTCAGCGTTTCTCTCACGTAATGCTACAGAAACGAACTTTTAATGGAACCTCCTTAAAGATTTCATCTGACCCAGCAACGAAGTAAGAGTAGAGAGAAAGTTGTGACATCTCAGTAGAAAAGTGAGTATGTTCTTAAAGCCACAATGTTTGTTTTTGCTGCTTGGTGCTGTCCTGGCTGCATCTCCCAGCCTTTAGGGACAAGCCTGAAGACCAGCAGGACAAGCCGAAGACACCCAGGCTATGCCTGAAGGGCAAACCAGAAACCAGAGCGTGGTTATTCTGCTCCTGCTCTGAAACATTCCCTTCAGTGCATCTTCCTAGAGAGCATCAGAAATCGCTGAATTTTCTACTTTTAGAGGCAACAGGAGATGGAAAAATACCGGCTGCTGCCAAGTGAGGAATGTTTGAAGACGACAGAGTTGATGGCAGTGGATACGGAAACTTCAGTTTGTAGTTACAGGACCTGTTTGCTGCAAACAGTGAAAAAATCGGCTCGTTTCTCAGGAATTAAAAAAAAAAAAGGATTAAAAAAACCAGTGACAGCTGAAGCATGGATGATTTCACGTCATATGATTTCAATAAAATTAAGGACCTAAAAATCTGTTGTTTTCTCCAAAGGTGCCTGGATTTTCAGGGAGACAGGTACCTGCTTTCTGATTCCCTAGGAGCAAAGATGATCATACTGCCTATTAGGCCTGGATGTGCTTGGATTATCGTCCTGCTGCTGTGACAATCAGCATTATTATTTCAGGGAGTAACTGTAAACCGTAGATTTTTACGGATCGGCTTCACTTGGAGTAAGTATTATCCTATCCTTAAAGCCTAGATTGTTCAGCCTCTAAGATGTGCAATTCCTGGCATGCTGCACAAGTACATTTCCTTAATTCTTCCCTGCTGAAGGGAAGAAATAACATTAATGAAAAGCTTTTTAACAGGGATGTGTTTGTGTTTTAACTGTGCATCGTGGCATTTGCATTATTAGACTGCTAAAATTAACTGGTCTTTTTGATGATGTAAAAAACTTGAATTGCTTAATATTACATTAAATTGGTTTCATAGGAAGGTATGTCTGGTTTTTAGTACATCAGTGAACCTTTTGAAAGATGCTGTAGTTACATAGTGGGTAAGATGTGTTGTGATTATTATTATTTGGTGCACTGAAACCTTTTGATATGGTTTGTTAGGGAGTTTTGAAGAAAAATTCGGAATATTCAGGCAGCCACCCTGTCTTTCTAAATCCTTAAAAAATATCCTCAACAGCTCTGTGTGGAAATAGGTATCCCATGGGGGATTTCAGATGGATCCTGGGTGGGAAGGAAGTGTTTGGAGGAGTTGAGTTCTGCTCTCTGTGTGGTTCTCTGTGTTGTTCCTGCTCAGGCATTAACATGTGATGTGCCCGGGGACACAGGGATGTGCTGGGCTGAGTTGGCATCACAACAGTGCCCTAAGTTTGTTTGTCCGTGTGGAATTCTGGAAGGGATTTCCTTTATTTCTCAGAAACTGTGTGCAGTCTCAAAACATGTGCTATTTTCTTTAATCATGACATTCCAAACCAAATCTTTAATGGGTGCCCCTATTAAAATTTAGAAAACAATAGAAAACATTTGTTGTGATGCCTGTAAGTGAAATAATCAAAATGACAATTAAATTTCTAAGTGATACATTAAAGTAACCATATATCTCTCTTGAGTACCTACATAATTTCATAAATTCAGGTTTTAAACATGATCAACATGTGGGTGCTTGCAATGCATTTGTAAAGAAAAATATTTGTACAAATATTTCAACATCTATTGACACTGAAGTTGTTTTGAAGCAGTTACTACAATGTTGAAAACACTGTTTATGTCTGAAATACCTTGTCAGTACATTTTGGTTTCTTAAATGAGATACACACCACTGCACATTTTTTTGGCCTACATAATAAAATATTTTTTCTTTCTGCTAAACCCTTTGCTTTAAAAAATTCACCTTAAGTGCTTATTTTTTGGAAAATATCCCAACTTGGCAAGTTAAAATCGAAATTTGAATCGCAAGGTTTAACTGGTTGGAACGTGAACATTGATTGGATTACAAGCAAATGGGATTTATGGTGTAATTTGACATGGCTTATTGTATTTATATATTTTCTTTACAAACTGGAGTTTTCTGGGTACTTTGATCTTATTATTCATTGCCACCATTCATCTATGATCCTTAGTTATTGGTTAGGTTTAATAACTTCATAAATGAACAATTTGTGTTTAATTCTTAATGAATTGTTAGTATCTATTTTAGATTGGTTTGTACAGTTCCTTAGCGTGGCATGTTTCAGTGTGGAGTTGAGGGTTGATGGTTTGGGTTTAATTTGATTTTTCTTATTAAACCAGAGATCATATTTCACATCAGAGCATCATGTTTGAGACCGTGGGCCTATGTCTGATCTCACTTGTGTGGATTAATAGTACATAAACCAAGGTTTACTTTCCTAACTTCTGTCAAAGTAGTTTGAGATCAAAATGGGACTGGAATGGGCTTGGTTTGTGCCTTTTTTACTGATCTATGTAAAGCATTTTTAAAATGAGCGCTGACTGTGAACCCATAGGGTTATTGGACAGGGAAGAGATGAGCAATTCTCAGTGTGTCTGTGGATTCTACCTGAAGATAGCTGTGGGATAATAATATAAATGTTAAAGTGCAGTGTGTGCAGATTTTGGGTGTTATTTTGCATTCCTATAGCCATGGAAGATGACCTTGATATTCTGCATGTGGTAGAACTCCATGTGCTGCTATTGTTGAGGTGTCCTCAGCTTCTACAACAATATTTTTTAAAAAGCTTTGAAGAAAGTTATATTTTATATGTATATATTAAGGCTTTTTCCATTTACTATTTATTATTTCACTATTACTCCAGACTAATGGTTTATTTTGTAGTCCACCATTCCAAGGTGTTTTCTCTCTGTATAGCTACTTTTCTGGCACTGGTGTCATCATTTAAATTTTTCCATGTAACTGTAGCATGTTTTTCCTCAGGTTTTGCCTCAGTACGCTGCAAGGTACATAAAACTTAGTGTTTTCCTATTAAAATTTAGTGTTTTTCTAATATTTTGTCTCTAAGTCCACCCTTGACCAAGGTGGCAAACTGAGAAAGTGCAGGAGGAAGGCTGTAATATTCCCGTTTCTTGTTATCTAAACCTTATCATAATTTAGCATAAATTACTTCTCCACTTGTTCTTGAAAACAGACACTGAGTTTTTCTTCATTTTAGTTAAAACCATTAGTCCACTGCTGTGTGTGCCTGTGCTGGTTCTGTTCTCAACACTCCACATTGGCATAACAGGATTGACTTTCTTGGAATTCCACTCCTTTATTCCATATAGGCCACAGTCTTTATCCTTGTCACAGAAATTTTGAACCAAATCAATATTATTTTTGTCCACTGTGTCTCTTAAAACAACGTGTGAGTGAGTTGAGTAACTTTTGTAGTCATTGTGGAGGAATAAACACGTTTAGGAGATGATTCAGGTGGTTGTCATATTGGTCCTGTGAATCGCTCTCTTTATTGACCATAAAAAATCTGGAAAATAGAAGAAAATATGGTAAGAATATGAAAATATTAATTTGTAGTATTTTCAAGTTATTTGTCTGCTATATTCTCATTTATTTTATAGATGAGGAGTAAGCACAGTTGCTTAGGAACTGACTGATTCTGATAATCTTGTAGAAATTACCGTAGAAATAATGGAAGCTTGTCCTCTTGATAATTATGGACATCCATACTTTTCCTGTTGTTTTTCTATAATTAAGTTTTGCCCAGTGTACGTTGGTTCCTCTGAGACACTACAGCAATGTTTCCATAATTATGGATGCTATGGAATTTAAAACATTTTAAGGGATAAATTATAGGTCATGCAAGAAATTCCCATTATTGTCTCTTCTTTAGATTTGTTTAATCAGCCATTTTTGACAAGTTTGCCAAGATCAAGCAGAGTCTTGGTGTCATCTTTTCTCCTGTTGGCTGCTGACCTCTTCAGTCAAATTTTGGTCTGTCTGAAGTAGCAACCTCTGTATTATCAACTATTGGGGTTTTAAACCAGGAAATACACAGTGTTTGCAAGACTCTTTGCTCTGTGTACTCTTAACTTGTTAATTAAACAGATCAATAAGAGAGAAATTAGGGAATAGTTCAACGCCTGAGCTTGAGCAGGGACACCTTCCTCTATCCCAGGTTGCTCCAAGCCCTATCCAGCCTGGCCTTGGACACTTCCAGGGATGGGACAGCCACCTCCTCTCTGGACAGCCTGTTCCATGACAGATGTTTCAGACACTTCCAGGTCCACAATTCAGGAATTCATCAGATCCCAGGAAGAGTTGGGATCCCTTCTCTCACAGGGACACAACTCTTTTACTGCATTCAAAAGGAAATGGGAAGATCTGAAGGAAGATTTGGTTTGAGTTCACTAAACTGCAGGGAAAAGATCTTCCATATAAATTAATATTAGAGAATAAGAGAAGAAGCATGAAGAAAACATGGTCTTTGCTTTGTAGATTACATCAAACTGGATTATTTCTTTGACCATCTTCTTACATTGAGCACTTAAGAGTTCCTGCTTTTTTCCTGATGCATAACAAGGGTTTAGTCCCAGTTTCCCAACTGCACACTTTGGATTTCAGCTGAGAGGTTTCCACTTGTTTTGGTTTGCAGAGCAAACCTGCATCCCTTCTACATCTCAGCGCAGCACCAAGTGTGCAGTGTAAGAGTAGATACAGAGTAAAAGTGCTTTGCTCCATGAAAGGCTTCTGTGTGGATTTGGTTTTGGAAGCCCCACCACTGTGTTTTTTCCAGTCCTACAGATAGGAATAGGAATAAGGTCTTTTTCTTGTTCATCTAATGCACAGCAAGTGAAAACTAAGAAGTTTCTGGGGTCCTTATTTCTACACAGACAGTACAGTGTTGATTCAAATTTTTGTTTTCCACAGACAATGATTTTGGTAATATGAATTCCATCCCGGATTAAAGCACCTGCAGGGACTAAGGAGAGGAGAGATTGAGAGAAAGTATGTAGATTCCAGAGAAGCATGTTCAGAAAAATCTCAATTTGTTTTGTACTGTATTGATAGAAATTGTTGAACATGGTAGACCGGAAAGTTTTGCACTGAATTGTGGGTGGTATCCACTGGAAAGTTTTGCACTGAATTGTGGGTGGTATCCACTGATAAAATCTCCGTGAAATTTGTATCCTCCTCAAAGGCTTGTTTTAGGCAGTTTCCGCATTTCTGAGAACTGCCTGGGTTTTGTCCATGAGTTTCCATTGAAATCTGTACCCAATTGGACAGTGCTGCATTGTTCTGTCCTTAGTAGTGAATTGTTTGTTCATTGTCCATCTTCTTTCTAATCTCCGCAGGTGGGAAGGCAGGAAGGACTTTAAGGAAAAAAAAGAGGATCTTTTCTTTACTAGTAACTATTTAAGGCTTGCTCCTTGCATTGACATGATGGAATCATGGAATGAAGGAATGGTTTGGGTTGGAAGGGACCTTAAAGCTCATCCAGTGCCACCCCCTGCCATGGGCAGGGACACCTTCCACTATCCCAGGTTGCTCCAAGCCCCGTCCAACCTGGCCGTGGACACTTCCAGGGATGGGGCAGCCACAGCTTCTCTGGGAAACCTGTGCCAGGGCCTCACCACCCTCACAGCCAGGAATTTCTTCCTGGTGTATAATCTAAGTCCACCCTCTTTTGGTTTAAAGCCATTCTTCCTTGTCTTAATGGCTTTGTTATCTACCTTTTATATGGCTTTTGTTTATATCTGTGGCTTTTATATTTATATTTTCTAAGTCTTTCCATTAGTACTGCACAATTGTGATATATTTTAAGGGCTTGAGATGTTTTGTTCTGATGCCATTACTTCTGGCTCTAGTTTTCTCTTTTTGTGCACCCAGTGTAGGAACTTCATATAAATGAGTTTAGGTAATGTCTGCTGTATTAATTTTCTTTTTTCAAACTATGATTAAACTCGTAAACTCGTAGTGTTGGTGTAATTTTGCATTTAAGATGCATTCTGCTATTGCAATAAACTCCATTGTCCCTGTGTAATGCTTTTCCTTTCTTATGGATTCACACCGTAGAATATAATTCCTTCTCTTTGGTATAAATTCATCTGAAAAGGAGCTTTTAAAAGCCAATATATTGGTAGTGAATGAAGCAGTTTTAGCAGAGAGAACAATGTGATTCCTGCAACACTGTCTCACTGTCTCTTGAAAATTGCTGTGGTGCAGGAGACTATTGTGGCACTTACTTTTATAGTTGGGAAACATTATTCTTGTTATTTAATTCAGCTGCTGACATAATGAGTGCTTGGCTGTAATGAATATTTGATGTGTTTATGCTAATGTAAAGGCCCAAGTATTGCCAGTTCTCTTCAACCTTTATAACTTTTTAGACAACAATTTTAAGAGTGATGCACTTTGCCCAATGTGTCTTGATGAAAAGGGAGAATATTTTTATGGACACACAATTAACAAATTGTAAAATTCACTTTCTTGTGGTCTTATCTGTTATTCAGTAACATTTTAACTTGAAATAGTCTCTTTAGACTCTCATGAAGAGAATTGGGCCAGAATCAGGGTCTGCAGTGTGGGTGTGGAGGACTCATTACTCCTGTTTTCCCTCATAGCAGCCAAAGCTGGGCACTTTTAGGGGAGATTTGGTCATTACATCATTCCAAGCTATTGGAGCCTCACGTGGAAGAGCTCCCAGTAAAACACAGTACCTTCTAAGTAATTTGCTCCTAAAAGTGCTGAATTCTGAGTAACAAACATTTTAAGATTTTGGTGCTGCATTTCATGAAAAGAGAGCAACTTGGGATAGTGGAAGGTGTCCCTGCCCATGGCAGGGCATGGAACGGGATGAGCTTTAAGGTCCCTTCCAACCCAAGCCTTTCCATCCAGTTCTGAAGTCCCTCAGCAAAAGAAGGATGCAGACATGTTTGAGAGGGTTGGGACAAGGGCACAAAGATGCTCTGAGGGCTGGAGTCCCTCTGCTCTTGGAGCCAGCCTGGGAGAGCTGGGGGTGTTCACCTGGAGAAGAGAAGGATCCAGGAAGAGCCCCTAAAGGGGCTCCAGGAGAGCTGGAGAGGGTCTTGGATCAAGCGCCTGGAGTGACAGGACAAGGGGGAATGGCTTCCCACTGCCAGAGGGCAGGGTTAGATGGGATATTGGGAAGGAATTGTTCTGTGTGAGGGTGGTGAGGCCCTGGCACAGGTTGCCCAGAGCAGCTGTGGCTGCCCCATCCCTGGAAGTGTTCCAGGCCAGGTTGATGGGGTTTGAAGCAACTTGGGATAGTGGAAGGTGTGGTGTCCCTGCCCATTGCTGGGGGTTGGGTCTTTAAGGTCTCTGCTGACCCAAACTGTTCTAGGATTCTTTCAATTCCTGCACCCGGCTGTGACAATGAGCAACATCTCTGGAGTTTATGGTCTTGTAGTGCCATGAAGTTCATGATACTCTGATCACTCTTTGTGAACTTTCAGGAAACAGTCTTAGTCTAATTTTCCTTTTAAAAAAGGAAAGTGTTTCGTCTGCTCTATTGTCCTGTTTTGACATGAAACTTCCATGTCCCTTGCATAACGAGTGTCCTCACAATTATCGTTACCACAGACAGTCTCAGTGGTCCCAGCTGCAGACATCACCTGTCTTTGAGCTGCCTGTGAGACATGGAGAATTTTGCCTGTGGTATTTCCTCTCAGCTGTTTGATCCCCTGGGATCAGGCACAATCCCAGTGGCGGGGATTATGCATGATATTACTGGAAAACATTACTGACCGTGTCTCGTAATGAAAGGGCACAGCCCCGTGCCCTGGAGTGGCCAGGCTTATATTTGTTTTGTGGATTCCTTTATAAGGACCTCACTGAAGCAAACCTTCTGGGTATTCAGCAGCCAAAGGTAGTTTGAAAACGAAAAAAAAAAAATTAATCAGATAGTGAGGAAAATGTAAGAAAATGACAGAAATATGAGGAAGGAAACCAAGCAAAGAAAGGGGGGACCAGAAGAATGCTTTTAGGTGAAGTCTTGCAGGAGGTGCCTACAGACATTTTCATGTTCACTTTTCTTTTGCTATTAGGAACAGAAATCTATTGGTTACACAACTTTTTACTCCTTTTTACTCTTTTACTCCTCAGCATCAATTTCCCTTGCCCTATGTGCTTTGTAGTAAATGCTCAACCTCTTCTGGTGGCAGGGAAAGAGAATTTTGTCTTTGTCCTGTGTTCCTGGGGTATGAGGGAATACAGCCAATTAAATTAATTTAATTTTGGACAGCATATTAAGAGTCAGTAATCCTATTGTATTACTGATGCATATCAGTTAAAGTTATTTGCACCCTTTACTTGCTTGGATTTTTTTAGCATATTTGGATTTTTCTTTATGCTCAAGAAAATTTTTTTTTCTTTTGCTTTTCAGTAACTGCAAGATCCTATATGCATTTTTTTTATTCTTAGCTTACTGGTATGTTTTATTGTTTTTTCACATAGAAGATTTTATTTAAAGATGAGAGGGGTGTGCATGTATCCATACAAATATATATGTATGTATGTGTGGTGAAAGTCAGACTTATGCTCTTCTTCGAGATAATTAAAGCATTTACATTTTTTCATTATCATCAGATATTATAGAGCTTGTTTAAAGGGTTTGTTTTATTTTTCTGGTAAATTTTCCAGACATTCTGGTGTTCAACTCAGTTTGTACACCTGCTTCTGTTTGAGTTTATGAGTGACATTGAGATCAAAAACTCTGTAATTCTTTTCTTGTAAATCATTCTAATTTTGTTTGTAATAGCTAAGGAAATGTGGAAAGTCCTTGTCTGCCCAGCCTGTAGTAAAGCATTTCCTTAAAAGCCTGTGGTGGGAGCTGGAGTTTCTTATATTACCTTAAATTCACTGCTTTTTCTTTACAAGTCACTTTTATGTATAAAAAGTTTATAGATTTGAGTAGTCAATGCAGTTACTGGTTTTAAAATGTGCCTTTGGGTTTCAGGCTGCAAGTGAGGGACATGCTGACCCTCGCCTTCCTGACGGACATGTGAAAATAAAACCTGACATTTGCACATCTCAGGGTGAGACCAGAAGCCTTATGGGGCCCAAAAATTCAAAATATCTGATGGAAAACTTGGAGTGCACTTCCTGTGATCCTGAAAATATTGATAAACTGAATGGCAGGACCTTCCCTGGTCTAAAATAGCTCATTCTGCTGCCTTGAAGGGAACCTGCACAGCTTCCTTTATTTGGATTTTCTGCTGAAGCACCTGAGTTTTCTCCTGCCAGTTTCTGTCTAGATGAGCTGTTTTTTATTCCTGAATTAGACACTCACATCTCAAAGTTCTTGTCCTTCAGGGCCCTCTAGAGACATCACCAGCATGGAAAGTTATTTCCTGGAAGCTGTGAGGCTTGACTGTGAAGCCAACTTAGATATTAGGGAAAATTCTTCCCTGTGAGGGTGGGGACACCCTGGCCCAGGTTTCCCAGAGAAGCTGTGGCTGCCCCATCCCTGGAAGTGTCCAAGGCCAGGTTGGATGGGGCTTGGAGAACTTGGGATAGTGGGAGGTGTCCCTGCCCGTGGCTGGGCGTTGGAATGGGATGGACTTTAAGGTCCCTTCCAACCTAAACCATTCCATAATTCCATGATGCTCCACTTCAAAGAGAGATCCCAGAGACACTGCAATTAGAGAAGGGGAAAATGAGACAATTCAACCCCGTTGACAAAGCTGTTCCTGCCTTCTCCTGCAGCTCAGGGTCCACCAGCCACTTGCTGTATTAAAAAAATTCTAGATCCTGGCTCCTCAGTGAGCAAATAAATGACACAAAAAGAGTTTTTTCCTCAGTCTTGTGAGTTCTTGGAAGAGGACTACAAACTTCTTGGCAAAGTTGCAGAGCTAAAGGTGCACCTGAAAATAAAGCTTAATATGGATCACCTGTGATTCCATATGACAAGCTGTGATTCCTAGTTAGGGAATCACAATTTGGGAGCAGTTAGAGTAATATCCCTTTCCAGTAACTCCGTGTAATGTGCAATGACTTTAATATTGATGAAAAGACTCCCTTAGATTATCCTTTAAATAGTTTTATTCATAACCTATGAATATTGCTTAGCAGTTTCAGATAAAATTGGCTTTATATAAAATTGGAGAGCCTGGAGAAAATGTTCAGTATTGTTAACCCTGTTTTGGCTGAGTCTAAACTTGCACCTCACAGGCTCATACTGGGATTGGACTGGAACTCTGCTGTCTCCACACAGCCTCTGGTTTCCTTCTGTCTGAATTACATAAAACTTGGACTTTTTAAAAAATTTGTATTTTGACAGTAAGTGAAATTAAAATCACCTCTCCCCTTCCAAGCTGGGAAGTGTCACCTGCTTTATCCAAAGATATTTTTGATCAAGCAGTTGCAGGTTCTGAAGTCCCAGTGCTTTTAACTGAACAGCTTTTGCTTAAGTGGTTGTAAGGATCATTACAGATATTTTGTGTAGTTCAAATATTGTGAAATCAAGCTGTATTTCTGCCATTGGTGATAGCAGTTATTCCAAAAAGACATTCCTGAAACAGTTGGAACCCAGCGAGTTCCGTGCCTTAGGTAGCAGGAACAGGCTTTCAGGGCTTTCCAGATTTAATTTTTGCAGTGTGGCAAAATATTTGAAGCACATATGTTGAAACTGCCTTTCACAGCCTGTATTTGGGCTTTGATTTTATTGGAAGGTGTGTGAGACTGCTCCTTTGGAAAATCAGCCTCCTCTAATTACGTAGGTAACATATTTTAAAATGTTAGATTCTGTCTATGAATCATTCTCTCCCATTATTAGAGGTGGCATTTCCATTTAATTTCCCAGTGGGATTCCATTTAATGTTTTCAAAACAACATCAGTTGAAATCATATTTGTATTGGTTGTTTGCCTTTATAAAGAAATTTTTATGAGAGGAATTGCAAAGTTTTTAAAATGGAAGAAGGAGAGTTTTTAGAGATGAAATATTTATAAAAGTTCCAATTGTTACTTTCTTTTAAATTCAACACCTTGAATAGATGTCAGACTTGTGAGGCAGCTGTGACACGTCTAAATATTCTCAGAAACAAAGGATTTGGGAGTCTGCTGAATTTTCTGATTTTGATCATGTTCTTATTCAGTGAATTGTGTGTACTTAATGCTGCTGTGAATGGAGCTGGTGCTTTGCTTTTAATTCACATGTGAAGACTTTAGTCCATCCTCGGAATACTCAGAGCATCTTACCAGGAAGCCTTTTTTTTTTCAGCAGGTATAGTGAATTTTCATTACATTATTGCTGTGATGGAACATACACGGTCTGTTCTGGATACGTCTGGTCTAAATAAAAGGAAGCCAAGTGAGTTTTGACCCTGAGCACACGTGGCATGGCCTGGGTACAAGAGTCTGTGTGTTCTTCATATACCTTATTTTTCTGGAGATGACAAAAGCTGATTGTGGCTTGAAATTTTGTCAGCCATCACTAATAAGATTCTGCGAGATATTTGAGTCCCTGCCTTGTTTTGGGTTTGGTGTATCAAGGATAATGTGAAATGGAAATGTTATGAATAATTCTAAATAAAGAAAAACTGCCTCTGCTTTTGGGAAAGTGTGAAAAGGGAGGAAACAAGCAGAGAGGGGAAACAACATGTGTGTAAAGAATAAGAGAGACATAAAATGTCAGTATGCTGCTTATTAATAGGATTTATTGCTGCTGTTTGTAATAACCGTGATTGAAAGCGTTTCTTTTACACTCCGTGCTTGGTATTTTCCAGGAAATTAGGAGAAAACATTAAATATGTTGCCTTTTACTCCACATCTCCTTTCCCTTCCCCTGATCTTTTTACTTGGGAGATTTTAAACATTTATGGGGGAAAAACATTTTAAAAAGGGCATGTAGCACCAAGGTAATAATCACAGTGCCGTGCTGCTTTATGGGGCAATAATCCAGTTGCCTTGTTTGAAAAAGCTGCTTGGCCCTCATTCTCCAAGGCGTTACCTTAGGGAATGGATCTGGATTATTGCCTTGTAAAACAGTGCTGCATTCCTCTTGTTGATTAATTATAAATCTTTGCCTATCTCTACTCATGGGGCATTTTCTGTCTTACAGCATCCCTGTCCCTTTTCCTTTATAGCTTTATCCTGCTTTCCGAGAATTCACAAATAAAAGCCGAGTTCTTCTCAATTTGTGGCACTTGAATGTTTTATCTCCATTCTGGGAGTTCCTATATGAGCACGTCATACATTTATTTTCTTCAAATAAAGGGGGAGTACAGTTTACTCAACTTTAGATCAGTCTTTTTCTGCAGCCACTGGGATGTGTAAGCCTGGAATAAGTAAATGTTTAGTAAGCACCCATATAAATTTCAAGAAGGTGTGGGAATCTCCTTAGGTTAGAGCTGGGAATGTGGGCTGATACCTCATGGTGCCATCATCAAGACATTGTCATTGTTAGCACTGAACTGAGTATTGACCCCCCCTAAGTGTTGTGGATTGATTTTTTTTGGCTCTTTCATAAAATTTTAAAGTCTTTTCTCACTTCCTGAGACTTTCTTAGAATGGGAAGCAGCAGTCCAGGAATACTCAAAATAGCAAGAAGCCAGACACAGCCGTGATCATGTGGTTGCTGGCAGGAGATTTTCCAAACTCCAGGTAATCTGGCAGGACAGTCAGTTTGAAAGTATTGCCAAACAGGGTTCCAAATTGATAGACCATGTCCAAATTGGAAGATTATAAGATTTATATCATCATCTGTAATTTGTGTGCTGAAGAGGAGTCTTAGTAGTGTTCTTATAAATTATGTCTTTTACGGGGGGTGTTTGCTCATTGTACAATGAGTGAAAGTATTTTCGGGTGTATCATTTATGATTTGTGCTTGGCAAAATGGCCATCCCCATTCCTGATTTATTTATGTATCAGCCTCGACACAGTGGTCACTATACTTGAAAATAATCTGGAAGCTGAAGCTGTTGTGTGTGACCAGTGGCTTCCTAAGTCGTGTTTGACACGGAGGATTTATCACACATCCATCTCTCCATCAGCGATGATTATCAATTGTTTTCTTGATGAACAGCAAAAGCGTGACAAGGAAAGGCGTGATTGCAGTAGGATAAAAATTCTTCATAGAGTGTGAATCACCATCCTTGGAGATTTTGAAAACTCAACTGGAGGTGACCCTGAGCAGTCGGATTGAACGTTGAATTTGTTCTGCTGTGAGAAGGTGTTTGAGTTTCCCACCTCAGCAGTCCTTCCATTCTACATCCTTCAGTGACTGAAGGTGGGAGGTGCTGCTGCGGATTCCAGTGTGCTGCTTCCATGTCAGACAGCTTTTTTGGATTCTCATTCTCTCTTCTCATCCTTCTGCTTTAGTAGTTCATGAACTGTGCAGCCAGATGGAGAAACTTTTTGTTACTTTCTAGGTAAGTTGGAAAATACGTCCTTGGTGTCTTGGGTACTTGTTCTGCCTCTCTGTTTTAGGGGCACCACCAGAAGTTGGAAAAGTAGCTTTTTGTAGTCAGCTGATCTCAAACCACACATCCCCAGTAGGGTTAGAATAGGGTAAATAATGTGAGGAATATTTACAAGCCTTTCATATATTTCATAGAGAGGAGCGCAGCCCATGCTTGGTTGACCCATCCCAGGACACACCCGGAATACATTTCTGTGTCTACAATAGACTACGTCATCGTAGTAAATGAAACAGTTTTCTGGTCTTGGGTCAGCCTGACCACTGTTAAAGTCTTTCAACTGACAGAACACCATGGCAACACTCAGAACAGCTTTTGGGAAGGTTCCTGGCCCATACTGACACTTACTGAGTAGATAAATACACAGCCAGTCTGCACAGAGTCAGAATGGCCTGAGCTGGAAGAGACCTTATAGATCATTTCATTCCAACCCCCCTGCCATGGGCAGGGGCACCTTCCGCTAGACCAGGTTGGATCTAATGTTTAAAGGTCCTTAAATTAGAGTTTTCCCCCTTATCTTTCCTCCTCAGCTTCATGATTCCTTGTTGGTTTGTCTCTGCTTCTGTTCCTGACAGCTCAGTGACCTCACACACTAAGATAACACAATTTTTTTGACACTCCATATGCAAAAACCTCTTGTGCTTGCCTGAATTACAAGAAGGTTATTAACTGTTAGTGGGGTCACTCCTCTTTCTCACCCAATAAGGCAGAGCACAGGTTTCACAGTGACATTCTGTGCCCTGCTTTTTATAGTTTTTAGAAATACAGGCAGCAACAAATGTGTGTTATAGGCACATAAATGAGACAAATTACTGTGTCCCACTTTTGACTTTTGTTTGAGACCAGACATTGATCATTCATCACCTGATGCTGACAGAGATTTTTGGGTGCCTGATCCTCAGTCTTGTTTTTGAGGGAATTCGTGATACTTCCAGAAGTTCTTGGTCTTTGGATGCTTAGCAGAGCCTCTTGTTCTCGGTATGAAAAAACAGATATGATCACCCAAGAAATTAGATTTTTTTCAGTTCTTTGAATTAAGTGATCAGTGCTGATGACTCCTCACTTTTACAAAGGTCCTTGATTCTTGAATATTAGAAAATCACAGAATGGTTCAGGCTGGAAAAGATCTTTAAGATCACCAAGTCACACTGTTAGCACTACCAAGCCACCACTAAACTATTTTGAACCATACAATAAAAGTAAATCTTTCTTTGTTTACCCAAATAAAACAGTTTAACAGTAATAATATCAAAATGGTTTTTTGAGCAGTGTATACTGATGAACAGTGTTGTATTATTTACCATTATTTACAATGATTTAATAATTTGTAATGTGCATTTTTATTTTTACTGTGTCTAAATTTGGGATAGAATAGATAAACGTATTTAACTATCAAACAAATTATTTACTAACAAGTAGATTTAGGAGGAAATGCACAGGTTAGGAGGATAAATTCTGGGAAGCAGGAGGCACTTAGTGTGTACTGAGAGGGATGAACTACTGGTTTTGGTTGCAGCAAATCTCTGGAAAGATTTATAATGAAGAACCAATTTAAATGTAGAAAAGAGGAGTCCTCATGTGCCATCACCTGGTTTGGGACATGCAAGTTAATAAATATCTTCCCCCTAAGTATCCTCAAGAGAGGTATTCCTTAAAAATGAAATATATTTCTGCACCCCCACCCTCTAATTTCTTATTGTTTTGTGCAAATGAAGTCAGAGCAGGACGGTGTTTTAACTTCACTTAGAGCAATAATTGGTAGGATATATGATGCAAATAAATTGGCTCAAATTTTCCCTTAATGTGCCTCAGCTTCAATTCTCTTGCTGCCCTTCTGAACTGTAGTTATTGTTCTGGCACTGGAGGTACCTTTGAAGAGGCAGAGCTGCCTGTGGCAGTCGAGGCAAAATCAGAAGAAAATTTAAATGATTAATTAATGTAATCTAGTGTCTGTTTTACCAAAGGCTTTCAGGGACTTATTTAGCTCGATTAATGAGAGAAATTCCAAGGGCAGGTTTTTAGAATAGGTTTTTGAAGAGTGGAAATGACACAGCTGCTGGAGGGGAAGTGATCATACTCCTCTTTATATTAAGCCACGCACTGAATGAGGAAAAATATTCTGTAAAAGCTTTTATTTTTCACTTAGTTATTATTTAGTGTTTGTAAAAATCAACCTGGTACAGATTTGATTTAAAGCTGTAAAGGACAGAGGACATTAATCTCAACTATAGCTATGAGATAAAAGTGTCCACACTCCTAAAAACTGGATATGGATATGGGAAGACAAGTGGAAAATATTCTAGGAAGTTGAGAGAGAGTCTTCTGTTGGAGTGAGAGTCAGGATCTGAAGTGAATTTTAGTTCAGCCTGGTCTGTTCTGTGCTTTAGGATTCAGAAATGCCTGTAATCAAATGAAGAGGGTTAAAAAAAGTTAAAAAGTTGGAATATGTAAAATTTAGAGACATTTTTAACCATTTAAAACTGTTATCATGCTTAATTTTGAAAACAAGCAGTAATGAACTAAAATACAGTTATCTCATACTGTTACAGGAAGGTTAGATGGGATTCTGGAAGTGTTCTAGTTCAGTTCCTTGATCTCAGCAAGGCAGCCTTCAAAGTTTGGGTTTGAGTAATTGAGTTGTGAAAATCTCCAAGGATTAAGTTCCATCCCATTTTTAGGCACCTTGTTCTTGTGCTTTACTGCTTCTATTGTGAAAAATATTTTCTTTTTGTGGAATTGAAGTTTTTCTTGCTGCTATTTTTGTTTCAGAAGTACACCACTAAATGTTTTAATACTTCTGTAGCATTTGCAGGTGAGGTTTTTTTTTTTAAATAAAATTTCTTTTGGAATGAAAACTAAAAAGTGAAGGTTTGCACTGTGTTGTGTAGTCATAGAATAGAGTAGGTTGGAAAAATCATCTGGAGGTTTGTGGTCCAACTTCCCACTGGGAGCAGGGCCAGTTTTTGTAGGTGAAGTTGCTCCCCTATCTAAATATAGATGGCTCTCTATCAAAAGTGTTTTATTTGTGAAAAGTAAAAGAAGGTGAAAATTTATTTTTCTGAGCTGTCTCTGTTAGGAGAGTTTTCAGTGGCCAGACCTTCAATGACAACATGAAAAAATGACGACTAAATATTTTCCAGTCTACAAAAGAATGTGTCTACTTTCACCTGGCTCCATGGACTTAGGCTGAGTATGTTAATTTTAAGGGTTTGCTAATTATTCTTCCTCTTTCAAGAATGGGGACAGCAATATTACACTCATGAACAGTTTGGCTGGCAATCAGGAGGCCAAATGACAGTGACAGAATAAAGAATTGGAGGTAAAATTACAGAATCAGAATCACTGAGGGTAGAAGAGGCCTCCAAGACCATCGAGTCCAAGCTGTGCCTGATCCCCACCTTGTCACTCAGTCCAGAGCACTGAGTGCCACGTCCAGGCATTCCTTGGACACCTCCAGGGTGGGGACTCCAACCCTCCCTGGGCAGCCCCTGCCAAGGCCTGACCACCTTTTCCAGTGAAGAAATTCCTGCTGCTGTCCCACCTGAGGTAAAGTGGTGAAGGAGTAAGAGAGCTGGAAAATGGGATAAAAATGAATCCCTGACAATCTGGTTGGAGCAGTGAGAGAAGGGAAGGGAGGAGGATGACTCAGAACTCAAGTGAGGAATGAGGTCCTGTGGCTTTCAGGGCAGCTGTGACACAGCTGGGAAAAGTGGGATGGAGACATGGAATTTTGAGGTCATGAACCACAGAGGAAACCCCCAAAAGAAGTTGAACTGTCCCCTCCTCAGGACTGACTACACCATGAACAGGCAGTTCCCAGGGGAGGCTGGTAGCCCTCAGGGGGCTCCCTGTGCCCCCGGGTTGGAACCAGCAGGACCCCCAGATTCCACCTGTGCTGGAAACACAACTGATACCCCAACAAACCATGAGCAGCAAGGGTTTATTTTATATCCTTCATTGGGATCTTCCCCACATTAGGGCATGTGATGTGCCTACATTTTTAATACCAAGAGGCTTCACTAAACGTGAAAAGTATCTTTTCTAAAGCTTACATAAAATACTGCATTTGAATACAAAGCAGCTGCTTCCACGAGCCATGAACCAGCCCCAGTGCACCGAGGAGGTTCATTATTCAGCCCAGGAACACTCGTGTTCCTCGTGCTCACAAATTCAAGCACAAATGGCATCCCCTCTGGCTTTTGGTTTAGTGAAGCCTCTGCTAACCGCAGGTCTGTTTCTTCCTGAACGCCATGCACATCTTGATTTATCCTGGTTGCCAAGCCAGCCCAGCTTGTTCCTTGCATTGTAAATGCACACAATACCTTGATTTTGATTATGATTATGATATAGAAGTCACAGGTTAAAATGTTTTAAGTAGCTTCACCTTATCCGTAAGTGCCAAAAGGTTCTTTCATCACTTCTCTGTAGTTTCTATTTAAAATGAGCGCTGTTCTCTTGGTGTGTATCAGGTGGTGCCTCCCAGGACAGCAAAAGATAAGCTGTGGTACCTAGAAACTTTCACTGATTTGTGTCTCTCAATGATAATTGTGTTATGAGAGCCTACAAGAAAGATGGAGAGAGACTTTTTACAAGGGCCTGGAATCACAGGACAAGGGGGAATGGCTTCCCACTGCCAGAGGGCAGGGATAGATGGGATATTGGGAAGGAATTTTTGGCTGTGCGGGTGAGGAGGCCCTGGCACAGGCTGCCCAGAGAAGCTGTGGCTGCCACATCCCTGGAAGTGTCCAAGGCCAGGTTGGACGGGGCTTGGAGCAACCTGGGATAGTGGAAGGTGTCCCTGCCCATGGCAGGGGTGGGACTGGATGATCTTTAAGGTCCCTTCCCAGCCCAACCTTTCTATGGTTCTCTCTCACACATCATTTAAGTTGCTACCAAACCTCAAAGGCATTGAGTTATTAGTTATTAGTTGTTAGAATTTTTCTGAGTTGAAAGGTTTTTGTTTCACATCGCTTTAAAGATACAAATTGTTTGGATCATTGTTTAATAAAATAAAGATAAATGTAATATAATGTCCATAATTATTGATTCTTTGGGGTTGTAGTCTCCTAGCAACAGAAGACAATTTGAAAAAAAAATGGTTGTATATGGAGAAATCTACTTGTCCCTACTTATATATTCATTTCATGCTCTTAGTAATTGGGAAAACTGTGGCCATATTTTAAAAAGAAAAAAGTCTTTTTATTTGCTCAATACTTGTAAGTATTTTAATACTTTTAAAGTGGAGTTGTTGGGCTGTCCTGTGCAAAGACAGGAGTTGGACTTGGTTGTCCTCATGGGTTCCTTCCAACTCAGGATATTCTGTGATTCCATGATTCACTTGTACCTATTTAAAAGAAAGCTTCTGAATGTCCTTTTACATCAATGTCTTATAAGGTCCCTGTATTCCTGATTTCTGCTAGCTGTCCAAATGGGTCTTGACATTCATTTCATTAATTGCTACAGTTTCATGACTTTATTCAGATTTTATGTTTGGCCTAATCTGCCTTGTGTTTTCATCCTCTTGCAGCACAATCCCTGCCTCATGGGTGCTTGTAGCATTAATATTAAACATAAATTAAACCTGTATTTAAAAGCAAACCATATTTAAACAAAGCAGAAGTAGCACATCTGAAGACATAACCTTTGTATTTCATACCTGTAGTAAATGAAAGCTTTTGGTATCTGGGGATATTAAAAAGTTATTAATAAACTTGAATGCTGGAAACATCATCTTGATCTCTCAGCTTTGTACCATTTCATGCCATGCCTGGATTGAGGGACTTTTTCTTCTCAATTTGCATATTTTTAAAAAACAAAGTCACATAACCCACTCATCAATCCAGAGGAGAACTTTTTTAATTCGTGGAAAGCATTTTGTCCTTATTTACAATTTACACGCTGATTTTCTCTGTACCAGTAGAAATGCCAGTTTCTAATGGTGGTTTAGATGAGGGTACCAATAACACTGTCAAAATGGGGACAGGCTCTCTGAGAATCTGTTCCTGCTGCATATCTGGGCAGTTCAGAAATCGTTCTGCACTTTATAGGATGCTGTCTTGAACCACGAGAGACATTTCAAAGAACTTTCCCCTTCTCACAGGGGTATTTGCTTAATCATCTTTGCTGGAACAACTTCCTTTGGAATGCTAATGAATCCTCAGCTCCAGGAGGTTCTTTGTACCCAGTTGCTTAACAAGAGATTTAACGCTGCTAAAAGCACACACAAGGAAATTTAACCCCGAAAACGTGGGCCAGCAGCGTTCTGGCTGCTTCCTGACATGCAGGACATGAGGGGGTGATTGACTGAAATAAGTGTTTAGATTGACTGAAATAAGTGTTTAGATTGAAATAAGTGTTGCAGGGGGTGAAGAGGAACAGGCTCAGTTGTAACCTTGCTCTGCTGGGTGCAGGGAAAGTCCTGGGATGATGCCCTTGTAGGTCCTTATTAATTACTCAGTAATTATCCAAGAAGAGAGGTAAGTAATTTTTTGAAAGAAGATATTATAAGGAGTGTTATATAGCTGTAGTTTTAATTGAAAAAACCCAGGCTTTTCTGTAAGCTCTCCTTGTTTGCCAACTTGCATAATTTTTAGCGATTCTCCTTTTTAATGGGTCATTTTGGGGTATCAGAGACTCATGGAATGGTTTGGATTGGAAAGGACCTCAAAAATCGTCTTATTCCACCTACTGCCATGGGCAGGGACACCTTCCACTATCCCAGGTTGCTCGAGGCCCTGTCCATCCTGGCCTTGGACACTTCCAGGGATGGGGCAGCCGCAGCTTCTCTGGGAAACCTGGGCGAGGGCCTCACCACCCTCACAGGGAGTAATTTCCTCCTCACATCTCATTTAAATCTCCTCTCTTTAGGTTTAAAGCAGTGAATAAAATACTGGCCGAAAATAAGATTAGCTGAAAATTAGAAGAGCATTTCCAAAAATTGGAAATACCAAGTTCTGGACTGGCTTTCCAAAGGCAGTAATGAGGCAATTCACGTAAATGTTGTATAAATTAAAGGACCAGTGTATTTCTGGGAGTGTGGGATTGACTTGGTGACCCAGGTGGTCCCTTCCTAATAGAATAGCAATTAAACAGTAATGTAGAATATAAAATAGTTTCCAGTGTGAATTGTGTTTATCTTAATATCTGACTTAAAAAAAAAAAATGATTTGACTCTTCAGCCTTTATGAATTGTACAACTGAGGGCTGAAGATAAAATTTTAACTCATTGAAGAAAATTGGCTTCCATTCTTTGGGAGCCTTGAGATGTGCTATTACTCCATTTTATAGTTGCAGAAAAATACCTTGGCGAATAAAAGTATTTTTATTAAATTCATGCTATCATATCTTCCTTTTTACATTTGGCAAGGATTAATATTACTCTATCGTTTAGTCATAAAAGAACAGGTCCTTGTAATGAACTGTGGCAGGGGAGAGGTGAAGAGGAGCTTTGATAGACAGATCTGATATAATGACACAGAAAATAATATACAATCCACGGTCCTCATATCTTGATCTTTTATATATGTTCAGCTGCAGGAAAAATAGAGGGAAAAAAGCTTTTTATTAAATGGAAAAAGCGCTAAGGGAGTTTGATTGCAGAAAGCTGACTTGAACCACTGCTGGGGAGGGGTAGGGAATATGTGTGGCCACCTGAGCCTCTTTTCCTCTTCGTGGGGGAATGGGAACATTCTCTCACTGGCCACTGGAACCAAACAGAGAAATCATTTTGCTAAGATGTCTTCAAGACTGTTAATTTATCCTGCTGAAAGCTGAGAAGACTTTACAGAAGACAAAGAAGACTTCTGTGCAGAGAAGCAGTGGCTGCCCCATCACTGGACGTGCTCAAGTCCAGGTTGGATGGGGCTTGGAGCCACCTGGGATAGTGGAATGTGTCCATGTCCGTGGCAGGGGTTGCACTGAGATGGTCTTTAAGGTGTCTTCCAACCCAAACCATTCTGTGATTCTACAACATTAAATATCCAGACCATTTTGGTGATATTTCTCTCTTCTTTCTTCTCCATCTCCTTTTGCCCAAGGGAAAAAAAAAAAATACTTCCAGCTTTTAGCTCTGTGTTAGAACTGCCCCAAGTATCTGTGATTGTGCCACGTCTGTCTCTGTTGTTGCCAGGAACCTGTGATCCGGCTCACCAGCCTCAAGCAAGTTTGAAGGAAGGATGGCATAAACTGAAGGAAATAGAGCAGTGAGGCCTCACACTGATGGAGAGGCAGGGAAGCTCAGTTCCTCTGCTCCAGGGACACTTGTCACACCAATCCATGGATCCTCGTGGGGAGTAACCAGCAGAAGTTTGGTCTCAAGCTCCACATGCTTCTCCGGCAGCAAAAAAAGTGTCAAATGACATTTGGAAAGGAGCTGTGGTCTGTGAGAAAGTAGAGGAAACAAAGTTTGTAAATATATAGGAAACCCTTCCCTGGAAGTGTCCAAGGCTGGACTGGACAGGGTTTGGAGCAACCTGGGATAGTAGAAGGTGTCCCTGTCCATGGCAGGGAGCTGGATGAGCCTTAAGATCCCTCATAACCCAACCCATTCTGGGACTCTGTGACTCTCCAACGTGTGAAACCAAGCCATGCTGTCCCCATTAAGGTTTTCCCACGTACAACAGTGACAGTCAACTGCCACAGAGGGCATTGGCCTCTCTGTGCCCCCTCCTTCAGCATCAGTCTCCAAAATGCACATTTTACCCTAATTCCTACTGTAAAAAAATGGTCAAAAAATCTGAAGGTGGAAGTTCAAATACTCTCCACCTGGCTAGTCCAATATTGTACTTCCATGGAACTATTTTCTGCTCAAATACTGTCTTCATTTGTTCTGTCTTAGCTCAGCTTTTACATCTTAATTTTAAGTGCCACCCTGGAGCCAAAGAACTGCCTGGTTTTGAAGACACCAAGTTTCTATTTGCTTGTAACTTTAATCTCCCTAAAACTACCAAAAGACTGATTTAAACTCAGCACTCTTTGTTTCTTTTGTTTAAAGATGTGTTCAGTTCTTCTTCAAAAACTTCTTTCGATGAGATATTATCATTAAAATAACTGTATTAAACACAGCATCATGAATAATTCATAATGCAATTCTGAAAAAAATGGCTATGCAAAAGTACAATAATTAGTTTTATGTGATAGAAAAAGCATTATTTTCGTATTTAGACAGGAAGTGAATATTTATTTAGATACATCATTCATGGTGTACTAAATTATGGCAGAAGCTACTGTTTGTAATTTAAAAAAATGACAAGTTAATTTGAAAACCAGGCCTAAGATGCAAACTCATACCTTGCAAGCTACCTGATAAAATTGATTACTTTGTGTATTTATGCATTTGCTGTTAAATGGGTGGATTTCAAATGTGATTGTACATTGAAAATTAGACTTGAGCTCATGATGTTGCGTTTTATGGGGTTTTTTTGCATTTATTTGTAATATTTGCAGTAGTAATATCTATAATTTTCTGAGGACACAATGACAAGTCTCATTAATTCCCTCCAGCCTTGTAGACAACTTTAAAGAAGTTGTGGGATGGTTGGCTGGAATCATGGCACACGTTTCAATATACAACATTCCTGGATCTGGGATTGGAAGCTGCCTACTTCCTGTCATTCACTACTAACCTGCATCTTCCCTAAGGAGCCTGTCAGGCAGTTTTGAGTCAATCTGTCTTTTTTTTCTCTTACTAACACTTTGAAAAACCTTCTGCCTTTCTCAAACACAGGGTAAGGCGCTGTGTGCGGAGTGAGTGCCCTGAACCCACACTTTACAGATCACAAGCAAATTGAATGGCATTGTTTTTCAATTTAATTAATCACCACATACAAAGCAAATTAAAAAACAAAACCAATTTGATTTCTTGAAGTTGTGACTGGCAGGGCTTCCAGGTGTAGGAAGAGGAACACGGATATTTTCCCATTCTTGTTGTCCTCAGTCCTTGGGCTGCTGGGTGTTTTTCCAGGTCATAGTAACCTAAAATGTGATATCCCTTGAATTTCAGCTATTGAGCATTTTCCACATGATCCAATTAGATGGTGGAGCCTGGATTTGCATCCTGTGCTCTGAAAAGTTTTGGCAACTTACTTTGATCTTCTTAGCAGTCTGTGGGAACACGCATTGTAATAAAATGGCTTGAATAATAAATAGAATACATTTATTTATTGATTTATCACAAATACAGTCGTTTTGATAAAGCTGCTGGAATACCTTTCTGCCTTGGTGAATTAAATGATGGAAATCTAATTAGTGCTGGGTGGATAAAGGTGGTTGTTGTGAGCTGTGAGACCAGGAGGGCTGGGAGGTGAGCTGGGACTGCAGCACTGGCTGAGCAATTCCTTGGGTGCCACCAGTCGTAGCTGCAAAGAGTTTGCACAGTCTATTAGATACAGGCAGGTCCTGGGTTAAAATGAAGCACAGAGTAAAATCCGGGTCACAAAACACAGCTGAGGTCCTGCCAGAAAAAATCTAATGCCATAATTGTGTCTGTATCAGGATGGGGACACACAGCGGGATTGCTGGGATGGGTGTAGACTGGCAGAATTCTGGCCTTTCCAAACTTCTGAGCACCCCATTTTGTGGTTTTAACATGACTTGAATGAATTATTTGAATAGAGCAATGTTGTGAAAAAGGGATTCTTGTAATGCTGTCCATGACTCAGAGCAGCCGATAGAATTTTTATTCATATCAGAGAATCATGGAATTGTTTAGATTGGAAAAGCCCTCTTAAGATCATTGAGTCCAACTGACCCCAGCACTGCCAAGGCCTCCACTGACCCATGTCCCCAAGTGCCACATCCACATGGATTTTAAATCCCTCCAGGGTTGGGGATTCCACCACTGCCCTGGGCAGCTGTGCCAGAGCTGGACAACACTTTTGTCTATTCTGACCTATGCTCAGGAAGAGCTGGGGATGTCCAGCCTGGAGAAGAGAATGATCCAAGGAGACCTTAGAGCCCCTTCCAGTGCCTAAGGGGACTGCAAGAGGGCTGGAGAGGAACTTTGGACAAGGGCCTGCACTGACAGCACAAGGAAGAGATTGTTTTAAACTAAAAGAGGGAAGATTCAGATTAGATATTAGGAAGAAATTTCGTACCATGAGGGTGGGGAGGCCCTGGCACAGGTTGCCCAGAGAAGCTGTGGCTGCCCTATCCCTGGAAGTGCTCAAGGCCAGGCTGAACAGGACTTGGAGCAACCTGGGACAGTGGAAGGTATCCCTGCCCATGGCAGGGGATGGAATGGAATGGGCTTTGAGGTCTCTTCCCACCCAAACCATTCTGGGATTCTCTGATTTTAATAATTTGAATATCAGGTTTGTCTGACTCTCAGAGCACGTGGTGAACGTTGCATTCAATATTTTTAATACAAACAGTGGTGAGACCTCTGTTCTTGTCTTTTTGTGTTAAAATACTACTGTATGACACTTACCTCACAATGTTTTGGAAGCTTTCAGTTAAATGACAAGTTCAGCATAGCTCTGCACGCTTAGAATTCTTTCCCTGAATTTAAGATCCTTTTCTGCTGGAAATTGTCGGAAGGGTTTAGCTGGGTCTTAATTACTCTGTTAGTATCTTGAACACTACGTGGGCATTTGGCATGGGAAGTCAGATAGAGGTGGTGTAGATTGTTGCTGTGGGAGTGTTGCAAGCACTGCTGGGATATCTCAGTCATTCCTTAGCAGTGTTTTTGTTTGCTTATTTTATCTTCATGACGAGTTTGGGACCATCCATCAGTGACCGGTACCTGATTTAAACACCTGGAAATATTTCCTTCTGTTGGCTGGGAAGACCCACTCTTGTTCTTTGTACTGTGTCATTTCCTCTACCTTGAGGAGGCTATAAAATGTTAGCAAATAACTTTTTCCTCTGTTTCATTTCATCAGAACCATCTGCACAGCGGGTTTGCCACCCTGTGTAACTCCATCTCCTGCCCAGAGCAGGGCCTGCTCACTTCATCAAAGCTGGTCTGTGCAAACTTTTGTTGTGCTAATGCAAACTCCCTCAGGCTTCTCTGAGGTGCCTGCACAAATTTTAACATTTTGGCTTCCGCACTGCTGGATTTTGTGTATGTCACCTAAAAAGCAGCGAGGATTTTGTTTCTTTTTTTTTGTTGTTGTTGTTATTGCTAGGTCTTTGTTCCTTCAAAGGCTTTTCAAGGCATTTTCCTCTATTGTTGTGGATGCGCTGATTTCTTTCCCGGATTTAAAGTCAGGAGAAGATTTTCTCTGTTGCTTTTTGAACCGACAGGTTCTTTTTGAGCTTTCAAAGGCACTGCAAGATCCAGGGCTGTGTCGTTATCAACACTGTCAGATTCTTTCTGCAATAACAAAGGAGCCATCCAAAGATCCTCTATAACAAGATGAGAATTTATTCTGGATGAGCAGAAGCCCTGCCTAAGGTTTCTTCTCACAGCTCCCAGAGTACCAAGTCTCAACACGACAATAGCATTGTTATAAATAGAATATAAAAGTCATGTTGTCTATGCAGAGTAAGTTGCTGTGTCCTGGTGCAGGTGTGCTGGCCCAGGGAACGACAGAGTGGTGTAAAAATATTTTCATTTTTTGTAGATAAGATTTCCGCCATATGGTGGTAGTGGCATGATCAGATGTCCACTGAACCTTTTCTGATCTTTGTGTTCCCTAAAGCTGGAGGCATGTGGGAGTACAGGATGCTTTAGGGTACGATCACAGGATCATTTAGGCTGGAAGAGACCTCTAAGATGATCAAGTCCAACTGTTAACCCACCACTAACCCATGTCCCCAAGTGCCACACCTACACATCTTTTAAGTCCTTCCAGGGATGGAGACTCCACCACTGCCCTGCTAGCCACACTCTCAGTGAAGAAATTTTCCTAGCATCCAACCTAAACCTCGCTTGAGGTTGTTTCCACTTGTCCTGTCACTTTTCCTGTCAGGGAGTTGTGCAGAGCCAGAAGGTCCCCCCTGAGCCTCCTTTTCTCCAGGCTGAGTCCCCCCAGTTGCCTCAGCCTCTCCTGGTGCTCCAGCCCCTTCCCCAGCTCCATTCCCTTCTCTGGACACGCTCCAGCCCCTCAATGTCCTTCTTGTAGTAAGGGGCTCCTCTGTAGTTAGGATGGCTACAGGAGGGAGAAAAGAAGCATTGGATCAGCAAAGCAGTGAATATCAAAAAGAGCAAAGGAATAAAGGGTTTGCAACACAGTTAAAAATAACAAAATGAAATTCTTCTCCCCTAATTAGAGGGGAAAAGGGGAAAGCCACAGTATTTTGAAATAACAACTGGAAATGTGCCCCATCAGGAGGGACGTTGGAGATACTGAGGTGCGAAGCAGCTGAACTGGAATAAAAAGGGAATTTCCAGATAACTGGAATGTCTAGAAGGTGGCAAGCCCAATGTGACTTCAAATAAGGTGGGTTTAGCTTATTAAAAGGTCTGTGTCTCTTCGACATGACATCATAAATAATCCTGTCTTCAAGTTATGACTTAAAAAAAAATTCCGAGTCTAAGTGCCAGGACCAAGGATCTGATTTGATTCTTGGTTTTATCAGCTGTGAATTTTTGACACTTTGCAGCCTCAACGCTGAGGTTAAATGTACCAGCAAGGTACAGTGTCATATTCCAAGAGTTAATGTTAATAGAATGAAGATTAACTTGCTCCTTCTGCTAAAAAAAGACTGATATTTGCAGTTCAGCTTCTTAAAAATACATTTTTCTATTTTTATAGTAAATCTCTGGGTTACTGAGCACATCAGCCTCTAAATTTGAGGCAGTGTAATTATGCAGAAATGCTGTATTTCATGGGGAAATGTGATGTATATTAATTTTCTCTTTTACTGGCATATTCTGTTTACTTTGCCTAAGTAACTACTGAGAGCAAAATGATTACATTTTAAACATGTGAAAAACCTTGTAGTTCCATATAGGTGGGAAATATTCACTCTGCTACATTTACAAAATTATTTTTATGTCATTTATATAAAACTTCCTTTTAGAAAAAGAGATCATCTCCTTTCATAGTGTTTAAAGTTTTTTCCAATATGCTGTGTTGTGCATATAAATGTTTATTTTTCTGGAAAATGTTTTAAAATCGAATCTCACATCAACAAAGTCATTCCACAAATTTCATCTTAATTTTAATTAGGATTGGGCCAGTATATCTTAGAGACGCTTTAATATGGTGATTGACATTTTAAACCAGTTGGGGGTTTAAAAAAATAGGATTTTGAGGACTGAAATTGAGTTAATTGCAGTAGGTAAGTAGCTGAATGCATGATTTACTAATTTTATTAATTTTACACAACGAGCACCTGTAAAGTAGGGCTGAGGGGATCTTTCAGCAAACTGACTTTTAAGTTCTCTCCCAGACAAGAAGAGCAAATGAATATGTGCTGATGTTATTCTTGCAAGACTAAATAAACAACTTGGAAATAGATTCAAGGTAATGATGTAGGAGTTATTTTGGCTGCTTCTGAGCTCATATTTATCTGAATTACTTCCTAAGTTCACGCTGTTCACTCCAGTTATAGTACTGGGAAGAATGAATAGAAGAAATTTTTCTGCTACATTCAGTCTATAAGCGCTGTTGATCAAATTCTTGGTGAAATATTCTAGTTCTTAAAATAGCCCCACTGAAAAAATGACCTGAATGTGTACATATATATATATATATATATAATTTTTTTGTTCTGTATTAACAGTACTCCTGCCCAGATACGTAAAGAGCTCAGCTCAGCTCATGGTGCTGCTTTTCAGAACAGGATACAACAAACATCTCTTTCCCTTTTGTCTTTCTTTTATTCATACCTGTTCAGCTCCACTAATAGCTGGACAAAGTAAATTTTGAAGTCTTCCCATCTTAAGAAGCTGAGAATTGTTTGATTGCCATTCAGGCTTATTTATTTGGTGCCAGCTCATCGTTAAAGTTCTGTAAAACTGCTATTTCTGCTCCTTCCTGGCATTCTTTTCTGCTGAATTCTTTGATTCCTGTCATACCTGCATAGTTCTGCGTGAGATCCTTTTATAGGTCTTAAAGCTTCTTGGATTTCGAACATACAGGATATTTGGGAAGTTGATAATAGACTGATTCTGTATTTCAATTCTGCCTCCAAGTATCTGCTGCTTTGAAGAGAGAAATGCAGGGTTATACAGGGTTGGATACCTTCAGAACTACAACTTTATCACTTATATTTTTAATAAGTTTGTAAATGCTAAAATATTAGATTTTAGTGTATTACAGAAACTTTTTCCTATTTTCCCTTTTAATTTTCAGGGAAATAATTTGTATCATGTGCCCGTGTCTATGGCGGGTGGGGTTTGAACTAGATGGTCTTTAAGGTCCCTTCCTACACCAACCATTTGTGATTCTGTGATTTAAACTAAGCCAGGAATCCCTTCTGGAGGTCACTGCACAGTCTGGGGGAGCAGCTCTGCTCTTTACCTCCCTCTTTGAAGAGCTGAGACCTAGTGATTTGACTCTTCTGTTATTTGAACTTCTCTACTGTAAACTCTCCATCGTGGAGAGCGCCTGACAGGCCAGGACTGGAGGGTCGTACTTCAGGGATTTGGGATGGATTGACTCTACAGAAGGTGTTTGCATGGCTTGAAAGGTACTCAAATCCAAATGGAATCAGATTTCTGGCAACCCTGTCATGTCTCACTTTCTCCATTGTCACTGAGGGTAGAGGCGGTGTCCAGGGTCCTCTTCCTTGAATAATCATAGAATTACAGAATCTCCTGAGTTGGAAGGGACCCACAAGAATCACCAAATCCAACTCCCAGCCATGCACAAGACACCCCAAGCATCCCACCCTGTCCCTGAGAGCGTTGCCCAAATGCTCCTGGAGCTCTGGCAGCCTTGGGGCCGTGACCATTCCCCGGGGAGCCTGTTCAGTGCCCCACCACCCTCTGGGGGTAGAACCTTTTCCTAATATCCAACCTAATCCTCCCCTGGCACAGCTCCAGCCGTTCCCTGGGTCCTGTCCCTGGTCACAAGAGTAAAGCAGCTCTTGGCTTTAGTGGCTTTGGTTTCTGACTGTGGGAGGCTCAGGAGGCTTTCTGGTGATTTGTGGGGTGACTCATTTCTCCAGCTCTTTTCAAAGAATTACTCTATGTTGTTGTTGGAGTGAAGGAACATTAAAATTTGAGAGATGAATGCTGTCCCTGGCCTAATGAAAATGGATCTTAGGACCACGTAGGATGGAAGGGACCTCCTGAGGTCATTAGTTCCTCACCCTGCTCAGGGAGCTGATTGCTCAGGGCTTTGACTGTCAGAGAACCAGGCAGGTGCCTCTGTCTTTCCGAGCCTTTCCCCAGCATTTGACTGACTAGGATTGTGGTGAAATTACTATTCTTTTGTGTTTTGAGTAGGAATCTCCCATGTTTCAGCCTCTCTTTGTTGCCTCTAGTCAATTTAGTTTACAACTGCAAGGAGAGTTTGGTTTCATCTTCCTACACCCACTAGTTGGACAGAGAGGTGGAAGGGACTTGGGACAAGGGTTGGAGAGACAGGAAAAGGGGAATGGCTTCACACGGCCAGAGGGCAGGGTTAGATGGGATATTGGGAAGGAAATGTTCCCTGTGAGGGTGGTGAGGCCTTGGCACAGGTTGTCCAGAGAAGCTGTGGCTCCCCCAGCCCTGGAAGTGTTCCAGGCCAGGTTGGATGTGGCTACATGGGCTATGTAGATGGAATCACGTATTTTTTAAGTAAAAGGGTCATTGTCTTTGAAAGTTGTTTTGTACATGCTTTAAGTGATCAACGTCTAATCTCCAATTCCATCTCTAAGTGCTGTTTTCCTCCTCGGTTACATGTTTGCTCCTCAAGCAACGCCTGCAAAGCAGGTGACTGCAGTCATATGTTTTACAAATGCAAAATATCTAAAATTGATATTTGCTTTTGGAAGCTGAAGTTATGGAAATACCATAAAATAAACATAGAACGGATAAAAAGAGGAAAATTTATAACATATATAGGAATGTGTGTTTTTTTTAAACTGTCAGGATCTGCCATGAGCTTTCAGATGTTAAATACCATATTGTCTTCTTATTACTTTTATTTTATTCTTTTACCTTGGCTATTAGAAGAACAAATGATGATGGAATTTAGAGGATGAACAGTGAGGATCAGGAGATTGAAAGTAATATTTGCAAGTCCTTAAAGATGAAAGCAGCAGAAAGGCAAATGGTTTCCAAAAAGGGACATTTCATGGGGTAATTTATCCGATGTGGCTTTGCCATTTGTTGTATCATTCCAGTCTTGTTGCTATGGGAACCAATTTTACTGTTGCAGTGATTGTTAATCAGGATTTGTAGTTATACCATTTTTACCACAAGGCCTTATATCCTTCCAGATTAAATCACAGCTCTCGTTGACAGTGGCGTACATCAAACATTATCACCAGAAATAAAACCTGGCCAACCTTCCTGGCATTTTTCTCTCCGTTACCAGAATCAGAGAGCAGAAGTTCAAGCTAACTTTTACAGGAACTCAAGGATTCTGCTTCCCTTACATCTGTTGTGCTTGCACACTTCCAGGAAAAGAAAGGAAAAAAAAAAATTTAAACCCAAGCCTTACATTCTGCCTAACAGTATAATAATTTTATTTTTCATTTAAGTGGAAATAAACTGAGTACTCTGGAGATCATTGTCTACATATCCCTTCTTGAGCATCTCTTAAGGTAGAATTAAAGCTTAAGGTCATCTAAACTTAAGAACTTTGAAAAAAGAGAGATTTGTGTTTATGGAGGATTCAGCACTCGACGTTCAAGTATCTAAAATACTCTGTATCTTTTCAATCCTCCCTCTGGTTTTACAACTGCAAAGAGGTGTTGGCAGGAATGGGGATAAATAGGTGTAGGTTGTATGATCCTTCTTCAGGTAAAGGAGGATCAAGGTGTCAGAATGTGACTTCTCTGGTCCTGGTCTGTTTTCTGTAAGGGGAATAGAAGTGGGAAGAATTCTTTCCATCCAGATTTCCTCACTTGGTGACCTGAGGAGCTGGGTTGAAATAGTTGTCTGAGAGCTTAAAGCAACCAAGATACACATTTCTGCTTGATTTCTTTCATATATCCTACTATTTTCTTTGCTACCAAAAATATAATTTAAACTCTGAAAAAAGAAAAAAAAATGATGTTGGTAAATTGTAAATTGATGAAACGCTGCACTCAAAACTCACAGAAAAACAGATGAGAAGAGTTAAGGTCCCCATTCCTCTCAGCAGGTGTTTTATGCTGAAGTGATGACCAATATTTCTCAGTGTTAGTCCGAGATCACTTTAATGGAATCATCAAACAAAACTCTTCTCTCCGAGCCCAATCCCCTGACCTTGGATGGCAGAGCTCCTTTTGCTCACACGACGGAAAGTTGTCAACACAAAATTTTTGGTGGATTTTGAGCTGAAATTTGGTGTATCACATCATTTGAGCACAGGCTGGGCTGGGGGTTATTTTCCTGTCTGCTCTGTTATTTGAGTGGCATTTTGGCAGAGTTTCTCAAGTTCTCCACCAGAAGGACGCAGAGTTGCCAGCGTTGTTCCCAGATTTATGTTTATCATAAAATCACAGAATGATTTGGGATGGAAGGGACCCTAAAGCCCATCTCATTCCACCCTGCTGCCATGGGCAGGGACACCTTCCAGTATCCCAGGTGGCTCCAAACCCCATCCAACCTGGCCTTTATCTGACAGTATATTATCAGTATGATACAGCCAGGTAGCAATTTATGTGATATTTTACAAAAACGCTTCAGATTGTTGCTTTTTTTCCCAATGAACTGAATTCTCAGCACCTCTCATTTCCAACCAGCCACACTGAGCCAGGCCCATCTATGTCACAGTTTTGTTTCCACTTCATTGTATCCCACGTACACTGAGGGATGCACAATCAAAACATTAACAAGGTGTTAGTCACATTGTTTTGATCCCTTTCCTGATTTCCTTTCTCCTTTCCTTCTCCTTTTTCCCTGCTGCCAATGCCCAGCCCCCACTATAATTCTGATTGGCTAAATTAATTCTGCAGCATCCTGCTGTGAATAATTATGTTCATCCAGTGTGGAGCTGGATGCCTTTCTCTTCCCCCCTCCTCCTCCTCGCCTAAATTATAATGTGACAATTGAAGCTCACAGCTGGCTCATCAGAGGTGGCCAGTTTGGGAATTGGCACATCTGAATGTGCCTCTCCGTTAACTCTGGGCCTTGATTGCTTAAGACAAGACATATGTAAACCCCCTGATTATTCCCATTTTGTGTGGTTCACAAAGATACTGCTTTAAACTGCAAAGCTGTTGTGTTGGTTGGGGGAGGGGAAATTACAGGAATTTTTCTCTTCCCCTCCCCACAGTTCACTCCAACAATAAATAGCTGTCAGACTTATGTCAAGAATGAAATTATAGGAGCACATGAGGCCTTGATTACATTGTTTTGGATAGATTGCTATTAGCATACTGAAATGAAGTCTAATTTTTCAGTGCTTCAGCTCAGTCAAGAATCAAGTGGCACAGGAGGGGGAAGGGATGTCACCCACGGGAACTGAATGATGTAATTCTGTGCAGTTCTGGAGTGCCATCATTTCAGTTACAGAAAACATGGAAATAAATAAATGTATTCTGCTGAAATGGGTGATGAGTTGGGAGCTAAGGCAGAGCTGGCATTGCTGAACAAAGTGTTCACAGAATTAACAGAACCATTTAGGTTGGAGAAGACCTCTGAGATCATGGAGTCCAACCTGTGACTGATCCCCACCTTATCACCAGCCCAGAGCACTGAGTGCCACGTCCAGGCATTCCTTGGACACCTCCGGGGATGGGACTCCACCACAGCCCTGGGCAACGTGTTCCAACAGCCCTTTCCATGAATAAATTGCTCCTGATGTCCAACCTCATCCTCCCCTGGTGCAACCTGAGGCCGTTTCCTCTCATCCTGTCCCTGTTCCCTGGGAGCAGATCCCGACCCCCACCTGGCTGCCCCCTCCTGTCAGGGAGTTGTGCAGAGCCAGAAGGGCCCCCCTGAGCCTCCTTTTCTCCAGGCTGAGCCCCCTCAGCTCCCTTAGCTGCTCCTGGTGCTCCAGAGCCTTCCCCAGCTCTGTTCCCTTCCCTGGACACGCTCCAGCCCCTCAATGTCCTTGGAGTGAGGGGCCCAGAAGTGTCTCCAAGACTGGAGGTGCCCCAGCAGTGCCAGCACAGGGAACGGGCACTGCCCTGGCCCTGCTGCCACCCCAGAGTTGGGACAGCCCGGGTGCCATTGGCCTCTTGCCCACCTGGGCACACAGATTAAATGTCACCTAATTCAGGTTAGGTGTCATTCTTGGTGAACTTTTTTAAAGAGAAAAGCAAATTGGTGTATATTTAGTCTGTCCCCACACAGCCTTAGTTCACTCAGCACATTCATATTTTGAAGTTGAAAATAGACCAATTTCTTTTGAGTTCTGATAAGCTGCATAATTCAAAGCATGGTACCAGTTTAGGCTCCTTTGATGATCCATCTTTATTATCAACTAACATGTAGGGCAAGTGCCCTTGTTGTTTACAATTTTTCACATTGTTCCCTTAGTTTGAAAACCTTTAATTTTGCATTCTGAGAGCATCCTAACCTTTAAATGTTTTAATATCTGTGGCTTCTAAGATAGAGGTTTTATTAGTCACAGGCACATTGCTGTAACTACCTCTGTTTTGTGGGTGGAAAGCAATAAAAATTGTTTTCACTGATTCTTTAAACAATTGACCTGCAGTTTGCAGAGGGTCAAGATTCAGTTGGGTTCACTGAGACAACTGAGAGCAGCACGAAGTGAGCATGAGCAGTGCATGGTGAGACTTAAAAATTCTCTTTACAGGAGTGTAAGTTGGCCCTGTTCTTTCTGAGTGGCCAAGGAGTTGGTGAGAAGCACAAGACACCCAAGTGAAGCATTTAGTAAGGAATTATACCACAACACCATGGATTTGCTGGATGACACATACTGTGCAGAAAGTTCTTGTTGAAATGTTTTTGTCTTGCTAATTTGGAAGGCTGAGCACTTTATCATGACTTTAATAGAACTGCATCAACCACAGTGGAGCAAAATGGTAATTACAACTTATTTCATCTGAAATACCCCTAAAATGAAAACAAATTCTCTGGTTATTCTTTATAAGACAGTTATGAGAGCAGCTGTTTTGGAGGTCCTTGTCTTTCTCCAAGAAAACACTGTTCACTTTGTTGGAAGGTTGGGAATCTGGTTCAGTGGCTCATGTGGAGCTCATGTGGAGCTCATGTGGGGCATGGCTCAGCAGCCTGTGGAGCTCATGGTAATGAGCTGGGAATGCCAGGAGTTTACAGGAGCTCAGAAAGTGCTTAGGGAAATTCAGAGAAGAAAAAACCGTGAAAAGCTGTTAAACAGTAACTACAACTTCCAAGAGAGGCCTTAGTGCAGATAAGTGTGAATGGGAGATCTATGAGGAATTTCCACAGTGTCCTTATGCTGTTGCACTGGGACACATCTAAAGCACCATCAAAGAGAGGGACCCAGATGTGGTTTTGGCCAGATCCAGCAGGAGTGTTCTCAGATTTATATGGAATACTGAGGTGGGAACCTTCCTGAGACTCTCCTGATGACCTGGAATGAACCAGCCCACTTCAGCCCTTGCCTTGCTGTGTGACTCCCAAAAACTCCTTGATAGCCAGATGAATCCATACAACATTGTGGTCTCCCACTGGATACATTTCCAACATTGGGGAATATTTATTTTGCAATTTCTAAGCTGTCTTGGCCTGTATTATGACTGTGAGGCCAAAGCATTTAACTCAATGCCTGAAAATTTACTGCAGTGGTTTGAGGAACATTTAAAATGTTCTTTGGTTATAACTCACAGCTTGGTGATCACTTCTGGACTGTCTGACATGGGAGCCATGGGAAAAATGAAAATAACTCAGCAGGGTTTGGTTCTCTGTTATGCCTAGGGCCTGCAAAATGAATTTGGTAGTTGTGGAACACACATTTTGTGCCCATTGTAGGGAATTCTTGCTGATATTTTGGTACAACCTCTAAAGCACATTGTATTGTCACTGTATTGGTTTGCTAAAAAATGTGAGGAGACAAAGCTCTGGAGTGAATTTATTGTGACCTTCCAGTGCCTAAAGGGGCTCCAGGAGAGCTAGAGAGGGACTTTGGACAAGGGCCTGGAAATACAGGACAAGGGGGAATGGCTTCCCACTGACAGAGGGCAGGGTTAGATGGGATATTGGGAAGGAATTGTTCCCTGTGAGGAGGGTGAGGCCCTGGCTCAGGTTGCCCAGAGAAGCTGTGGCTGCCCCATCCCTGGGAGTGTCCAGGTTCCAGGCCAGTTTGAACGGGGCTTGGAGCAAGTTGGGATAATGGAAAGTGTCCCTGCCCGTGGCAGGGGGTGGGTCTGGATTAGCTTTAAGGTCCCTTTTCACCCAAACCATTCCACAATTCCATGATTTTATGATTTTGCCCACAATTAGGTGCATATCACTTTGAAATAGTTGTCTTGAAATGGCAATGTTAATGTTAAGGAAAGTTTCAGTTCCATTGAAATCAGAGGGATAAATGGAAAGGGGTAAATTCACAGAGGAAAACAAGTTTCGATTGGAAATTGCAAGATGAACTCTGAGTAGAAGTAGAGAGATGGGTATTAAAGAGGTGTATTTTTAAAATATGTTTGTGTCATTTTCAGAATCATAATCCTATAAATAAAGAATCTTAAAAACTCCACCTAACCTCTCAAAACAAAGCAGAATTTGTGATTATGCCAGTTTTCCAGTCAGTGGTGACTGAACTTCTAATTTCACTGCAGTGAGCGTGTGGTAAATATTTCCTTTGAGCATTTCTTACAAGTCATTGGAATTACAACTTTAAAAGAAGTTAATGAGAGGAGTTGATCTGTGAAACATTTCAAGTGCTTTACAAGAAAAGGGAGAGAATGCACACTCATCTTAGAATCCACACCACTTAATAAAAGCAGCAAATGAAGTGCTAACACAGCCAGAGGGAAAATTGTTACATCCCTTGTTTCCTGAGAAATGTGACTTTCAGCCACAATTAAGGCAGCACTCACACACTTGTGACAATGCTATTGATTAGTCAATCAATGATAACTAACTACACACCTCTAAATTACATAGTTTAAACCACATTACATTATATAAATGGAAACAAACCAATTAGAGTGCTTTAAATGCATACAACTAATCAGGAATTTATTACATGCTAATTGTGACCAAATTCCAATTAATGTGTGGATACATTACATCATATTGAAGAATGTAAAAAATGTGAAGTAATCATGTTCCTCGTGATCATATCAAATGAACCCTGGAACCTACTACCAAGAAATAATGTTATTTTTCTGTCATTTGTCAACATGTTCTTATTACAGATATGCACTTCATAGCCTTATGTGTGTGAATATGTGTATGTGTGTGTTTGTATATTTATATGTGCCTTGAGAAGCTGTGGCTGCCCCATCCCTGGAAGTGTCCAAGGAAATGTTGGACAGGGCTTGGAGCAACCTAGGATAGTGGAAGGTGTTCCTGTCCATGGCAGGGGGTTGGAATTAGGTGATGTTTAGGTCCCTTCCCACCCAAACCATTCTGTGATTCTTTATATATATATAATATATATATATTCATTACATACACATAATGTCTGGCTCAGTGTGTCCCAGTTCTAGGGAGGCCTCAAGATGATACTGCCATTTTTTATAATGTTGTTTCTATCATCTCCTTTAGAAGATCTGATTGAATATTTTAATGTTCTTTAGTAAAACAAAAGTGCTGAGGAGGATTAGGTCACGACTGGCAAACAGCTGACAGCAGGACGAATGTGTTTGTGTGTAGGACCTGTTCTCTGAGCAAAGTAAGGTTTGTGTGCTGTTATTTGGGGAGTGCCAACAAATCATAATTTCCTCTTTGGAAAATGATTGGATAATAATAAGAATTTGTATCAGTGTCCCTTTTATTTTACCTATTAACTATGGTGAATGTCTTTAAGAAGACAAAAGAGAGTTATGTGTAGCTCTCAAAAATAAATGGGAATTGGACACTTTACAGACCTCTTTCTGAAGTGATTAGTGTAAAAATGAACAGTAACAGCATAATATCAACTTGATCCATACAGGAATAGATGGGAAGTAGGTGGGGGAAGAATTGCCAAAAATCTGAACAGCTGCTGAGATAAAACTACACATTAGGGGTTGGACTGAGTTCAGGGTTAATACACCTGAATTTAGGGGGGTTTGAATTAGAGTTTTTTCCAAGCTCTCGTTGCAGTCACTGTTGGTGACTCTTGTCCCTGCAGTGATGTGTGGGGGATGTCCCTGTCCTGCTGCTGGGCAGGGAGTTCTGTCCCTGCCTCCTGCTGGGTCTGGAGGGTACAAACGAGGAGTTGGAAACAGATCCGTGCAACCATCAGTTCTTCTGGCTCATTAACAAATTGGATTTGAAGTGGTTGTGGATATTGTGCAGCCTGGTGTAGTGGAAGGTGTCCCTGCCCGTGGCAGAGGGGGGAATGGGATGAGCTTTAAGGTCCCTTCCAACCCAAAAGTTCATATGACTCTATGACATAATCTAAAATTTTCCTGTTGAAAACAAAGGAAACTGGATAAAACTGGATAAAACAAGTCCTGTTTTAAAACCTGCTGTATACATTTGGGGCACCTCTAGGAAGACATAATGCAAGAAGAAGTTGAATTTTACCCAAGAGTTTTGGGACAGGGTGTGAGAAATCCAGCTTTCCACTGCCTAACAGGACTTTAAGTGATCTTCCTCTGCTTTCTAAGAGATTCCCTGGATCACCAAGCAGTGAAGAAAGCACAGTTTTTCATGTGATGCCTTTGACCTTTAATGGCTGGACTGGATGATCTCAGAGGTCTTTTCCAACTTAAATGATTCTATGACCTTTTATCCATTTCATAAATAATAAATAAACATTCACTGTAGCAGGGAAGTGAACCCAAGAGTCCCATTTCCAATGGATACTTCAAGTGTCGTAAGTTGTAGTTTGGAGTTACTCTTAATCCACTGCAACTACAGTTTGATGGTAGAAGAGATCACCACTGGATGATCTAAAACAATTTTCAGTGAGTGCACTCGTGAGAATTTTCAGATAAATTTTAGGAACCTGGAAGCAAGCAGGAAAAAAGGATTGAGATGTTAAAGATACACAGAAAGGTGAAATGACAGCTGAAGTGCAAATAAACTGTGTGATGTTATAGAAAATATATAAAGTGCTGGAAATTGTCTTACAAAATGATATTGGGATTTTGCAGGCTTGAAGTACAGGTTGCAGGAGCTGAGGAATTTCATAGAGTAAGCAGTGTGATCCTATTAAAAATGTCAGGCTCCTCAAATAAGGTCATTTTTCTGCCCTACTTGCCTGATTTGAGTGCTGTGTTTTATTTTGGACATTCCTTTAAAAATAGCACAAATAAACTGGGTTGACTCTATATATAATCAATCAATACACTGAATTTTGCAGAAATTTAGGGAGAGGTCTTAGTAGGATTCAAAGTGTTTTCCCTCAATAAATAAGTAAATAAAGGTGGAAACTGAGGGGTCTCAATCAGTAAAGAGGAAACTTTTCCACTTGATGAGTAACAGAGCAGTAGATTCAGCACTTCCCATTTCTTGTTGGAAATCCTGAACAGTGTTAAGGATCATTTGGGGATATAAAGCTTAATTTTATATGTCAGATACATGTTTTTTTCACAAGAAGCTGAAGCTGAACAATAGAACACAACAGAACACAACAGAAACACTGCCAGGAATGGAACAAATGCTGATGGAGGGGAAATTCAATTTTCCGGTTGTGTTTTAAAGACTAATATGGTGAGAAAATGTTCTCTACAGAACTAAAGATAATAAACCAAAATTAAAAAGAATGACCTGACGTTTAACCTGGAGCAGGAGGGCCTTCAGCTGAATATTCTTTGAATGAGCATCCCTTCTGGACTTGATTCTTCAGGTTGTGCATGCTCAGGTTTGGTTGGGTTTTTTAATGTTTGTGGGAGGAAACTGAAAATCAAACATATTTTCAACACACTTCTACTCCTCCAGTGAGACCCCACCTGCAGAGCTGCCTCCAGCCCTGGAATCCAACAGCAGACGGATGTGGAGCTGCTGGAGAGAGTCCAGAGGAGGCCACGGAGATGCTCCAAGGGCTGGAGCCCCTCTGCTCTGGACCCGGCCTGGGAGAGCTGGCAATGTCGAGCCTGGAGAAGAGAAGGCTCCAGGGGCCCCTTCCAGTGCCTAAAGGGGCTCCAGGAGAGCTGGAGAGGGACTTGAGACAAAGGCCTGGAGAGACAGGACAAGGGGGAATGGCTTCCCACTGCCAGAGGCGAGGGTTAGATGGGATATTGGGAATGAATTCTTGGCTGTGAGGGTGGTGAGGCCCTGGCCCAGGTTTCCCAGAGAAGCTGTGGCTGCCCCATCCCTGGAATTGTCCAAGGCCAGGTTGGACAGGGCTTGGAGCAACCTGGGATAGTGGAAGGTGTCCCTGCCCATGGCATGGAGTGGGACTAGATGATCTTTAAGGTCCCTTCCAACCCAAACCATTCTAGTGTTCCATGATTTTGTTTGCCCTAGAGAAAGACATTTACAGAGAAAGTTTATTAACAATAAAATATTGAATCAAAACAGATTTTGTAGCAGGATCATGTTACAGGACTTTGGCAGCATTGCAGTTTTCCAAGGGGAAGAAAGCAACCCTTGAGCCCTTGGGAGAGGACAGGGGTGACTTTTGACAACCACCCAGCCATCAGCATCCTGTAACAATCAGTACTGGAGCAAAAAACTTGAGGTTATGATTTTCTGGTGTGTAAAGTTCCAGGAAAGAGTAATAAAAAAAAAAAAAAAGTAGAGAAAGAGAAGTAAATAAACCAGTGGATATTCAGATGGCATAAAAAGGGATTGAAGACAATGGTGAGGGTGTCTTTGCAAAACTGGAATTATGTTGTTCCTTGCAGCCAAGTGATGAGGTTAAAAGTGTATGAGAAAAATTTTTCAGAATACAAGAAGAAAAGGCAGGGTTTTTTCCTTGTTTGTGGAAATACAATTCTAAACTCTCCTGTGTGAGGAAGGAATTCACTTCTGTTTCCTATGAGCATCCCCCAAGGGGCACACGGCCACTGCCACGTGGTACCTTTGGTTTACACCCTGGAGCCTGAAGAACCTGTTAAAATACTTGGGAACTCTGGTGAAATCCTGAGAACCATGGAAAAAACACTGAAATATTGAAATAAATATTCTTCCTTTTTCCCCCAAGAGTGAACTGAAGTAGCTCTTGTTATACAAATGTCTTCTTATTCCTTATAGAGTTGGATATAAAGGGCAGTTGTCTCAGATTGTGGAAAGAGATGATCCAGAGAGTTTATGCAGGAAATGCCCATTTCTTGGAGCAAGCAGAAAACAACTCAGAGCATCCATGTTAAGCATGTCAGAATTCCTTCCGTGCTGGATAGAAGGTGTCTGAGATCCATGGCAAATAGTCATAACTATATTTTAAATTTCTGTCTACGAGAACAGCAGCGTTTCCAATAGTAACAGAACCCAATGGAAAATAAAGGTTCCACGTGAACTGAACAATTTCAGGGTCTGAGTCAGAGACAGATTTTTGCTCTGCACGATTTAACACTCTCATAAGCAGTGCTGTCTATTTTGTACATCAATATAGATGTCTAAATAAATACCCAAAATAGCCCAGATTGTTGGAGGACACACTCTGGTGGATTTATTTGTCAGGATACTTTTAATCAACTGGTAATTTTCATATATTGCTGATCACGTTGATTGAACTCAATGATATGAGAGGTCATTTCCAACTTAAATGGTTCTATGATTTAATGATTCCATATGCAAATAATCCCATTTGGAGAAGGCTGCCAAATTTTTTGTATGGAAAACAGCATCCTTTTATTTGAGTCTCTTACTTTTTCATGAGTTTCTTGTATTTATTTATTTTTGAACAAAGGTGTCATTCTGTGTAAAATGATTAAAAATAAAGGGAGTGCATAACTAGGAACTAGATCACTGAAAATCAACAGGTGATCCATGACATTTTCTCATGGAAATAAAAGAAAATAGTGTAAATACAGGACTGTAAGCAGAACTGGAAGTATCACTGAATAAACAGAATTCATCTAGGAAAGGAAAAGAAAATTGAAATATTGGGAACAATTAAAAGGTTCAAGGCCATGTTGGATGGGGCTTGGAGCAACCTGGTCTAGTGGCATGTTCCCTGCCCGTGTCAGGGGTTTGGAGTTAGATGAGCTTTGAAGTCCTTTCCAACCCAAACCATTCCATGATTTGATGATTTTTCCAAAATTGTGCATGTCTAATACCACTATCAGAATCAAATTCCAATCAATTCTTGAAGTAAACAGAAATTAGTCAGCTTATTTAAGTATCTGGGGTGACAGGAAAGCATTTTTTAACTTGATTTGCTTTTCATCTTGTGACAATAATGTAAAATTGTGAACAATGAGTTGTTCTCTTGGCACTGCAGGACCATTTCCAGAAAGGCGGCATTGCTCTGATTCTGAGTGTGATCAGTGCAATTCCATCAGAAGCCTTTTATGTCTTGTGCCAGTCATGCAGTAAATTCTGAAATTTTGACATCACAGATTCCCAGTGGGATTTAGACAGATGGACAACTCCGGTTTTATTTGGTTTCAAGTCAAGGTTTCTGACTGTTTCAAGTCAAGGTTTCTGTGAATTCTGCAGAGGCACAGAGGTCGTCACATCAATGTGATCTTTCCCAGGGTCAGAGAAACATCTTAAAAGAAGCAGGAACGTGAACTGGCCATGTAGACAATCCCTGCCTGAGTAGATCCCAAACTTCCAAGGTCTTTCTTGCCTGGTATGAACAATGCAGGCAGATTTTTAATGGAGCAATGCAGCTTGTTTCTTAGAAAATAATGTTAAAGCAGGGGTCAAACCATCACATTAATTACCTGGAGGTCATTTGGAGAAAATTACTATCAAATGTGTTGAAAAAGGTTTTATACTCTCCCCGAAATTATGATCAGCTGTTTCTATGGAAACTGCAACAGGAGTTCATAAAAGCTCTTTAATGGAGGTTTTCAAAAGCTTGAACGTCCTGAAGTCTCCCAACATCAACAGAAAAAGCACATGGGGAGAGTTTCAGCCCTGCTGCAACTCTGATTTCAGCCAGAGCTCTACCAGACATGACTTGAGTCCCCAGCAATTACAGTTTTATAAGATACAGGGATAAGTAGGATAAGATAATATTTGAATTGTAATCCTCACATCGTTCTCCTCCGTCGGACACCGTCAACCCGAGGAAACGGTGCAGATCGTGGAGGAATAGAGCTATTTAAAAATGAGCATTATTTCAATCTGTAGAACATTCTGGCCTAGGATTTGATTCTCCTATTTCCATATTCCATTAACTGTGTGTTCAGGCTGGAGCGAGGCTGAACATTCTGTTTTACACACGCTTAACTTTCAGTGTGTGAATGGTGATATCAACTTCAATGCATAAAGATAAGAAAATGCTTAAGTGCTTTACTGGCTTGGAGCCAGATTGCTCAGCTCCCAGTGAGAGCAGGCCCAATATCAGTGATTAATAATAATGAAAGCAAGAATTTGCATTTTCTGAGATAGTTTATTGATAACTTTTCCAAGATGAACATTCTCTTTATCTCCCATGCACACACAGAGCCTGTTTCTTCACTGGGCTCCCACTGTAAAACATGTTCAAGAGGCATTCACTCTTTTGGTTGAGGACTAATCAACATGAATCTTGCAAAAAGAGGGATAATGGGATGTTTTAGTTCAAAGGACAGCCAGGGTTATTAGTGTGGTTTGGGGAAGATTCAAACTATTGCTGCTTTGCTGACAAACCTGTCATATAAATCTTCAAAACTCAACAACAGTCCAGAAAAAAACCCCCTGTTTGTGGAACTATGGTGAAGAAGAGACCATTAAATCATTTAATGGAAGTGATAGAAACATCCTTTTAGATATTATAGATACATAGATATTAGTTCTGTATGATTTTTCTGCTTAGATTTTTTAACAACTCCCATTAGTTGAGGGTAATGAAATCCTGTATGGAATTGAAGCACAGACTGTTTGCAGATTATAGAATTGTTAATGTTTGCCTGGGTTTGTGTTTGCTAATGAACATGTAAGGGATGAAAGTAATAATCAGAGTTTGCTCATCGGCGTGAAAAGTGGATTTTGTTCCTTTGCTAAATGGATATTGGACGAAAGGGGAGAGAAAATGGAGAGGCAAAAAACTGTGAGGCATCACCGATGGGTGTATTAAAAACTGTGAGTAATCTTGACATATTTTAGAGAATTCCCTGCAAAGGCTCTAAAAGTATCCCATGTTTGGCTGCCAAAAGGGGCAGACTCTAGACCTGTTCATCCTTTACTGATGGTTCATGGTACTGATGGTTTGGGATCTGGAAGCGATTTGAGAACCCAAGTTGGACAGGTCAAAAGTCAGTAGAAATCACATCATGTTTTTTACTTTTCGGCTATACCAGGGTTAAATTTAAGTCCGTGGTTAAACCCCACTATCCTCAAGGAGAACCAACCCTTTTAGTCATCCACTAAAGCTTCATTCCCCCTCCATTTCACTAATTAAAATAAAACTATAGCAAACCCCCCCCTGTAAACATAAAATCACTCCATATGAACCAACAATAATGAATATTTTGGTTTGTTATGGAGACCCTGATTCTGTTATAGCCTCTTCCTGCTGGGGATCCAAGACCAAAATAGATCCTGAGACCAACAGAATTTCAATTTCATAGAATCCTGGAGTGCTTTGAGTTGAAAGAGTCCTTAAAGCTCGTCCAGTTCCAACCACTTCTATTGCACAGGTTCAGTTCAAGGAGCCTTTGCTGGGGTCTGTGTCTGTAACCTCTCAGCCCCAGTCAGGTGAAACAACAAATTAATCATCTCTCTCATCTACATCCTAGTCCAGGTTCTTTATCAGAGTGTTGAATTCCTAAAACTCTTAAAAGGACACCTATTCATCAAAGCCCCCCTTCATTTGCCATCCAAATGAGGAATTCTTAAAATTCTCTTAACCTATTTTCAGTGTGTTGAGATTGCACTAGTATTATAATAATTAAGCTGATGAATTATTTTTCTGGAAGGAATGAAAATACTTGCAATAAGCATAAATGTGGTGTTAACAAAAATAGATTTTTTCTTTTCAAGGAAACAATTAAACATCAGCAGGGAACGTGTGCTATTATTGTGCTTTTAGTTGTCTGATTTCTAGGAACTGTTTATTTGCTCTATAAGTAGAAAGAAAACCAATGTAGTTTAAATCTTAGTAACCTGCTTCAAAATTTGGCTGTCCAACACCCCTATAATTCCATTCCTTGGAGCAGTGCCGAGAATATTTATTTAATTAAATATCATCTGCTTCCTCATTAATATGTGGTTCTTCTTGACTGTTTTGTTGTTTCCTTTGTGCAGAAATCATCCAATAAATTTGCATCAGCCCTGATGTATTTTCTTCATTAGATGCTTGGGCTGATGAGTCCCCAGGCAGGCCTTAATTTGATTTACAGTGTACAAAGAATTGAACCTTTTTACAAATTAAAACCAAAATGAAACAAACCATAACAGAAGAACCTTCACCAAAGCTCTGAGAAGTGCTGCTGATTGTTCTTTTACTTTGGAAAAATAATAGAGAGAAACTCCAATGATGTCATAGCAAATCATTAGCATAAAATTAATTAGAATCATAGAATGGCTTAATTGTAAAGTTACTATTAAATAGTCCTTACTAAGGCAAAAATTTTTGTTAGCTTAAAACTGAAGCTTGTTTTTGTCTTCCTTCTGAGTTCTATTTGTTTAAAATCTCCCCAGTTAGGTTGTTGAGATGGGAATTTCTGGGATTTAATGTGGGATACTGACACTTGTGAGGGAATAAATGCAAATTATGTGTGTCAGTGGTAATGGGTAACAAAGTCCATCACATCTTCTCCTGGCTGGACACCCCCAGCTCTCCCAGTCTGTCTCCAGCAGAGAATTTTGACAGTTTTTAGATTGACTGAAGAGAGCCAGGAGCTTTGAGGGTTCTGCTTTAAATTCCAGATTGAGAAATCCAAATGAAGAGATTCAACACTTAGCGAGCCAAGGTCCACAGCCAAATCCCCGTTTCAAAACAGGGGGGCAAGTGAAACTCTTGAATTAAATTTTTGTAAAGGTTTTAGTTTCAAATATGTGTAAAACAGTTTTCTTTGTTTTCTTAAAATTTGCCCTGACAAGTGGGTGAATTAAAGTTATGTGGAGTTTATAAAAATTGAATAGATAAAGATGCTGAAATAGGAAAATTTTCTTTGAGCAATGGAAGTTTTATAAGGAATATGAAATGAATGTACTGTGAGCAATGGTCCAGCTTAATTATCAGTGTAGGATCACTGTAGCTAACACTGAGCTCCTGGTGGAAAAAATCCTGGGCATTGTTTTTGTATTTTCCTCAAAATGAATGGTTGTGGTTTCTAGGGGTGATTTCTGATATTTTTGTACTTGAGCCTAGTTTGAAGTTGGGTCAGCAAATATCAGCCTTTTGCAAAATATTCCTCATGTGTTGCCCCTTTCCCTGGTGGATGATACTCTTGACTAAGACTTTCCCATGTGATTAATTTGCAGGAGTGTTAAATCCCAGTTCCTGAGCTCATTTCTGCACAGTAAGTGCTGCTTAAGCAGAAATAGAGCAGTTCCAGAGTTTCCATCCTGCTTCAGTCTCAACCCAGCTTTTCACAGGAATGTTTTGGGATTGGCTCTAGTGCGGGATGCCCAAATCCAGATCAGCACTAATGAGGGTGACTCTGACCCCCAGGAGCCCATTTGTTCTGTGTCCTTCACCCAGTGAGAGCTCAGGCATTAATGTGTTACACACTATAAAATAATGCAGAGTGGTACCTATTGTGAGCATTTTTCTCCATCACTAATGACTGTCTGGAGATTTATAATGATAAAAATGAGTTTGGCTGGAGTTTGTACATCAATTATACGGAGCACAGCTGGGAGAGCTCGGGTTGTTCACCTGGAGAAGAGAAGGATGCAGGGAGACCTCAGAGCTCCTTCCAGTGCCTAAAGGGGCTCCAGGAGAGCTGGAGAGGGACGTTGGACAAGGGCCTGGAGGGACAGGATGAGGAGGAATGGCTTCCCACTGCCAGAGGGCAGGGATGGGTGGAATATGGGGAAAAAATTGTTCCCTGTGAGGGTGGTGAGGCCCTGGCACAGGTTTCCTAGAGAAACCGAGGCTGTCCCATCTCTGGAATTGTCCAAAGCCGGGTTGGATGGGGCTTGGAGCAACCTGGGATAGTGGAAGGTGTCCCTGCCCATGGCAGGGGGTGGAAGTGGATGATCTTTAAGGTCCCTTCCAACCCAGCATTCTGTGACATGATTTTTTATGTCCTGTAATGGAGTTCAGTTTGGCTGGGACAGTGATTTGCTTCAGTTCACAGGGTCAGGCCTTGGGTTTGCAGCTTCTTGATTTCCAGTTCTGAGTCCGGCTTCTCTTGGAAGTCTTGCCCTCTGCTTTTCAGGGCTTTTACCTCCAGCTTCAAGTGTTTATTTGGAATGATTTACCTGTCCCAGTTCAGGCAGCTTGTGACACATTCAGTGGCTGAATCCAAATTTTAGGAATCTGACTTCAGCATCTTTAGAGTTCACACAGATTATGTCCTCCATTGTAACGACTGTGACTTCTTTACTTAAGTAACTTTATTTCCCTGTATTAAATTTTCTTCCTTGTCAAGATCTAGCACTAATTCAAATTATATCTCTTTCCGTTGCTGATTAAGTCATTAACATTTAGTACTGATTTGCACATCAAAACCACTAATCAGGCACAAATATTAATGGCTCTGGTTTGGAGCTTTACCCCTGGCCTGGGCTGTGGTGGAACTGTTAGGGATCACAAGGGCTCAGGGAACAAAACATTCTTGGTGCAGCATTTTCCTGGTGAGCTTGAGGAGAGGTTGGAGGGATTTCTTTCCCTACCTCCTTTTGTTCCCCTGGCTGGTGGTAATGGGATTTATTTGTGATAATGGGAGCTCTGTCCATTCCCAGTGCATTCATTTATTCCATGGTCTGTCCACACTCTTCCCTCCTCATTCACGACCCCTGACTTCCTACCCGTGGACTTCTCCTTGGGAAGGGCATTTGATGGCAGTAAAAAATATTGTACTGGGTTTAATAGAGGAAAAACTTTATCTATAAATGAATGTAATGCCATGGTTTGCTAATTAATCATTCTGGATGACCTCATGTTTCCTTTCATCCATTAACTTTATGAATCCTTTCTAAACAGGATTTTTCATTCATGGTCATCTTTAAACTGAAAGAGGAGAAGTTTAAATTGGATCTTGGGAAGAAATTCTTCCCTGTGAGGGTGGTGAGGCCCTGGCACAGGTTTCCCAGGGAAGTTGTGGCAGTTCCATCCCTGGAAGTGTCCAAGGCCAGGTTGGACGGGGCTTGGAGCAACCTGGGATAGTGGGAGGTGTCCCTGCCCCTGGCAGGGAGTGGGACTAGTTGAGTTTTGAGGTTTCTCCCAACCCAAACTATTCTGGGATTCTAATATTCCTGAGCTTAAATATTAATAAATTGGTGCTTTTAATAGTGTCTCTTTAACGTACATTTCTCCACTAAGCCCTGCTCTCTTTCTAGTGACGGTTTTTTTTTTTTCTGGAAATGTAGAACTCTGTATGTGTTCAGTGAACTGTAATAACCACAACATCACTGTAAATGTCTCACTCTTGCACGGTTTTGTGCAGGTGTCTCAGAGACCTCAGGTCTCTAAAATAGCATCAGCTATATTTAAATGCCTGAATATTTTGGAATATCAGTGTCACAGGAGTACAGTAACTCAGTAACTTCCTTGTCTTTTTTTTTTTTCCCTCTTGTTTTACTACATTAAATATACATTTATAAATACAGGTGCCAACAGTGTGGGACCCTTGGCTCCACTGAGTCACTCACACAGCAGGGTGGGAACTTTGCTGGTGCTTGCTTTGGCACAGAGCCACTGAGCAGCTCTCCCAAATTCTGAATTAACACTTGAGAACAATTGTCTGCAGGAAGTAATTTTTGTTTCTGGCCACTGACTGTCTTCCATCTGGCAGCGTGTCTTTCCAAAGGTTGTGTGCCCATGCCTGATCACTTGGAGAGGAGCAGGATGAATGAGTTTTCCAGTTGCTCTCCCATTTCTCTTGCATGAGAAGAGTTTGTTTAGCACTCATCTGAACGTGCTCGAGGTGATAAGCAAACAATCAACTGACTTTTTTTTTTTAAACCCTAAACAGAAGGGAATTAAAAACACTTGGAAGCTTCTGAGAATGCCTGGAATTGCTTTAGAGCCACTCTTTTGGCTGAAAGCTGAAGTGACGGCCCTAAAGAAACTCCTTGCAGCCCTTCCATGCCTGGGGTAGTGGTAAGGCAGGATTAGTGAAAAGGAGGGAGAGAGATTAAAGGAGGAGGTATTTTAGAGAACAGTTCTCAAACTGAATATTGCTTGTCATGTTCTGTAATTTATCAACAAGCTGACAGCCTTTTTCAGATTTGGACACCTCCCAGAATTTGAAAATAAATCAAGTTCCCCTTTCAGTTCAAGTGGTGCTTTGCCCCTTATCTTGCTCTGCTGTTTGTGGAAGGGCGTAAGGGGAAGGTGGCCTAATCAAGCTCTAAATTCAACAGCTTGGCATTTTTCCAGTCCCTACTTTTTCCTGCTACCATGAACTGTGTCAAATCTTTTTTCCTCTCAGTTGGCTGTAATCAAAGTGCCGTTCTGTCATTATTGATCCTTATTAGTGCCTGAAAGTGCTGTGGTTCAAAGTGCTGCTTCCTTTGCCCAAATTTACAGTCAATAAAGAAAAGTTTCCTCATCCTCACTTCTCCATGAGAGTATTTTCTTACACTTCCCTTATCTTTTCATGTATTACTTTTAGAGAAATTTATATAAAACATCTGGACTGAATGAAGAGGGAGGAGGGAAGAAGATGGGATTCACGTAACGTCTCTCAAGGCTCATCTTTCCTGTTTTGCTCCTTTTTAACTCCCCAGCAGGCTGTTGTTGAACTGTGACATCTCAGAAGCTGTCAGTCCAGCTGCCAGTCCACCTTTTTTTGGGAGACTGGGATAACTTTTCACTTCTGCCTTTTTACTGCCCTGCAGTGGTGAAATCAATGATTTATTTGTGGCCTGGTAATTTGTCTTTGTGCCTTCACATCTCCCCTTACAGATTTCACTTGCTACTGGGGAGCTCCAGTCCAGAACCTTCCATTATAGGTCCTGGCACAGGTTGCCCGGAGAAGCTGTGGCTGCCCCCTCCCTGGAAGTGTCCAAGGCCAGGTTGGATGGGGCTTGGAGCAACCTGGGATAGTGGCAGGTGTCCCTGCCCATGGCAGGGGGTGGAATGGGATGAGCTTTAATGTCCCCTTCAATTTCAAACCATTGTGTGATTCTATGATTCTGTGATTATTGTTATTTTTTCCCTTAGACAATCCCCAAATTGCTTTACAGGAGATGAGACTGCTGATCAAGGAACCAAACTCCCCTTTTAACACCTTCGGTTTCTTTCTGTTACTGAGCATTTTCTCCAACCTGAACATGAATTGTTCTTTGTCTGGTTTTTTTTTAACAATTTTTTTGGAACAGGATCTTTGTCCTTTACAGCACTTGACTGTTCATGGAAAGAGATTTTTTAGAGGTTATTTTGCAGATGCATCTTCCATGGGAATGTAATTTAGGAAGGACCTTTGGGCAAAGGTCTCAACCATTTCTGTGACTTTGTTTTTCACTCGTTCCCTTCTTCCGTCTGACCTTTGCTTGCAGCTTTGAGGAGAAAAAGTTTGAAGCAGCAAACAGAGGCCAAGACCAGAAATTACTATTTTTTCTGTTTTCTCAGGCAAAACCAGAAAAATAAGAGAAGAATTCATAGAAGTAATTCCTCTGTCTTTCTGTTTTAAAGTCCCACTGGCTACGAAGCCAGAGAAGCTATGGTTGCCCCATCCCTGGAAATGTCCATGTTGGACAGGGTTTGGAGTAACCTGGGATAGTGGAAGTTGTCCCAGCCCATGGCAGGGGGTGGAACAGGATGAACTTTCAGGTCCCTTCCAACCCAAACCATTTGGGGATTCTATCATTGGATAAATCTTATAGTTTTAGTGCACAGATCTTCTTTTCGTTCTATCCAGGCGGCAGTTGTTGATCTAGATTTATTTTTTGTATGAACAAACAAAACAATGCCTTGACTTTGTGTGAACATTCTCTGCTCATAATTGATCCAAGTTTTATTCCCAATTTGTGACACCTAGGACAATATTTCAGTGATTTGCTGGAGTTCCAAGAAGTCATATTTATTAAAGACTTCATACACCAATTTTGTCATGAAATACAACAAGGAAAACAATTTAATTGCATTTCGATTCTCAGTTCACTGTCCAAGAATTTTATATAATTGTTTATTAGAGATTATTGTGGTCTCTACTACAATAATTAAAAGATGAAAAGCAATAAAAAGAAATAATCCTGTGGCACAACAGAGCTCCCTGACTCTGCGTGTTTTCTTTTGCAGTTATTAACCAACAGAGATATTTTTCTAGTGGAAATCATGTTTCAAGAATTGCATTACCAGCTAAACAATTTCAAAAGCTGCATTTAATAATATTGTAAAATAAAACTATTTCCTATGCTTGACTGAATCATGCAGCTTTCTCAAATAGTACAACCCTTTGCTAATTAACTGGGTGCTTTCATATCAGTAGCTGATTATTGCTTCTGGAAACAATCATTTAGCCACTGAGAGAGGAACTACACATCTTAATAAAGACATTTTTCTTACAGATCAGCTCATTAAAAATTTTCTAGTGCATGTCATCTGCAAGGCTGTGAAGTAGTTTTGACTGATCCTGTAAAATTCCATGGGTTTCAGTCTATAAAATGGGGATAATAACATAGGTGGCCAAATGGTCAAAGGATTGTTTTGATGAAAGGGATCTATTAAAAATATTCTCGTTCATGTTTAGCACTATATATTGACATTAGGAATACCCTGGCTTTAATTGCTGTTGTGAATTTGGGATTGAATTAGAATGTTCCAGAAAAATACAACTGCAGTGAAAGCATTATTGCTCTAACTCTGATTTTGATTTGATGAGGCAGAGTTCAATAAAATGAATGTTTAACATTAGTTGTACTTAAACTAACAAGCCATCCTGAATAGAGAAATCAAATGTAAAATTATCTGTATGATGACAAACAGCCTTCACACAAACCAGGCCATATTTTTTTCCTGCATTTGGGATCTTTATGTATCTATTTCAGTATTTGGATACCCATTTAATTGTGGACATTTGGGATCTCTTTGCATCCATTTCAGTATTTGGATGTCCCTTTAATTGTGGACACTTATCTAGAAGTGTTTATTATGCTGTTACCCCTGTCAGCAAACCCATCTCAATCCTTTGTAAATATTCTGTTGACAGTTATGTAATTTTGGTTCATTTGTATAAACACCAGTAAGGAACAAATCCGTGAGTCACAAACCCTGGACAGGCTGCATCGTGCAATCTTTAATTTAAGAGCTGGGATTGAAAACTCTGTGTGAAGTTCATTACCAAGTGGTTTTATTTGGACACTTGGTGTTGCCTATAAATCTGTTTGTCCTGCAGACTGACAGAGGTAGCCTCTCAGTCAACTCCTAAAATTCCTCTTTTCAGAAAGACAAATCATCTGGGAGGAACACGACTGACTCAGGCTGGAGGGACCTCAGCAGGTCAAAGCAGGGTCGGACAATCTCTCTGTACAAAGTGTTCCAGTGCCTCATCCTCACAGTCCTCCCTCCATCCAGTTGGAACCTTTTCTCTTCCAATTTGTTTCAGGCTGCACCAGGAGAGGTTTCTGTTGGATATTGGGAAGAATTTCCTTATGGAAATGTTAGTCACGCCGTGGCAGAGCTGCCCAGGACAATGATGGAGTCCCCATGCCTGGAGGGGTTTAAAAACTGCATGGATGTGGCACTTGGGGTCATGGATTTAAACCCAAGTGTATCCATTTGGAACATAACACAAGAAGAAGCTGAATTTTCCCCAAGATTTTTGGGACAGGGATGCTCTCAGCAGGTGTGAGAAATCCAGCTTTCCACTGCCTAACAGGACTTTAAGTGATCTTCCTCTGCTTTCTAAGAGATTCCCTGGATCACCAAACAGTGAAGAAAACACATTTTTTTGGGTAATGCCTTTGACATTTAATGTTTGGACTTGATAATCTCAGAGGTTATCCAAAAAACCGATTCTCTGATTCTGTGATTCTGTGGGTCAGTGCTGGCCTTGGCAGTGCTGGGTTGAACTTGATGATCTTAGAGGGTTTTTCCAACCTTGACAATTCTGTGATTCCATGTTGTTTCTCCTGATGTGCAGCTCAATATAGAACTTGCATTTCTCAGTCAGCTTTTCTGCTGTTCTGTCGAGGGCAGAGGATTGGGAAGATCCTGTCTCCAGCCTGTGCCAAGGTGCAGTTGGATGTTTCTCACTCTTCCTTCATAAGCAGCCTCAATGTAACTGTGCACAAATCATCCCTATATTCATGGAATCCTGGAATGGTTTGGGTTGGAAGGAATCTTAAAACTCATCCAGTTCCACCCCCTGCCATGGGCAGGGACACCTTCCACTATCCCAGGTTGCTCCAAGCCCCGTCCAACCTGGCCTTGGACACTTCCAGGGATGGGGCAGCCACAGCTTCTCTGAGCACCCTGTGCCAGGGCCTCACCACCCTCACAGGGAAGGATTTGTTCCTCATATCCCATTTAAATCTACTTCCTACAGTTTGATGCCATTCCCCCTTGTCCTGTCACTCCAAGCTCTTGTAAATATTCCCTCTCCATCTTTCTTGTAGGCTCCCTTCAGGTCCTGGAAGGCCTCAGTTATTGGTCTGGGTGAGAAAAGGATCAGGGTTAATTTAACTTCCAAACCTCTTTTAGTCCATGGAGTAACTCTGGGCCTTCAGAGGGGGAGCAGAGCCTGTGCTCTGTGCAGATGAATCTGTGCCATTTGCTTCCAGTAGTGTCTCTTACGCTTAGATCAGGAATAAATTCCAGTCTCACATTCCTGTATAACATCAGAGTAAACAGCTTTTACATTTATCTGTGAAAGGAAATAAACCACTGAACTTACAACTTTATTCTATGTTTGGTCGTATCAATTTTATTTTATTTTATTTGAGAGTTTCTCAGTAGACACAGAAATGAGGAGGAGTTACAACTGCAGCATTTCCTCACCTCACTTTGTGCCTTCATCAGCTCTGTGCTCCTCATTTAGTGCCTCCCCTGAGTCATCAGCACTGGTCTAATGGACTGGAACAGCCTAAGGTGGATGGTAATTACTTATTGAGTTGCTGATAGCCCAGATGAGAATAGGACTTATTAGATCAGGAATAATGAAAATCTGTGTTTAATGCAGAAATTCTAAAGTCTCAAAGACAAGTGTCTGAATTTATAATTTCCTTCCTATGAAGGAAGCTAAAATATTGCTATAGGAAGGTTTAAAATCAATTATATGAATTGTGTTGCTCCGACTTGTTTTAGAATTGCAGGTGTTCTAGGTTGAGATATTTTTAAACCTTTTTACCTGACATTGTTGGGGTGACTGAGTGCTTGGATGGGGAAGTTTTAGGGAACAAAACCTGCATAAACAAAACCTGGCCATGATATTTTGCTTTTTTATTTTTTTTTGTTCAGATGAATATGATGTTTTGCTTTTTATTCCAATCTTTAAACTTTAGTGTATTGTTGCAGGCGTAGGCTTGGCTTCCTTTATTATCCCCCGAAGTACTTTTCTAATTCATCTTCATGAAAACTGCTTTATTAAAAGTTCTGTGGCTGCATTGTTAAGTAAAATAACAATAATAACAATAATTATTTGATTTAACTGACACGTCAGACGGGGAACATGGTGCTCCACTCTACAGGGTGATAGAACATTAATGGAGACGTGACCCTGTGCTAAGAAAGAATCTTGAGGCTGGAAAGATTCAGAAAAATAGGAAAGATTAGAAGGATCCTTTGTGTTCTGCCGTTGTGTTCTGCCGTAGAACTTGGTTTGGAGACTCTGTTTCTATGGTCTTTACCTGAAATAAGAAATACATTTTTGGGCATCAGTGTCACAAAAAGCTCAACCCAATTCTTCTAGAAACAAAGAGCCTGTCATTCTCCCTGGGTTCCCATCTTTGTGGTGCAATTCTAACACTTAACAATAAATGCTTCTAGAATCCCATGGTTGCAGTAAACAGGATTTGAAGTGGTTTTCCTGAAAGAGCCTTGGATACTTTTTTGATTTGTAAGACTTTGCCTTCAAGTAAGCAAAGAGTTGGAGGGGGCTTGGAGAAGAATGGGGTGGTGGAAGGTGTTCCTACCCATGGGAGGGAGTGGAATGGGATGAGCTTTAAGGTCCCTTGTAACTACTGACTCATAATTGTTTTATTAACTTACATTACCCTACCTGGTAAATCATCATCTCTCTCTATATATATATTTATATTGAATGCACAACTTAGATTTCCAATTTTCAAATGCCAAGGAAAGTTCAGCAGTAACTTTAATAAAGACAGCAATTATATTTTCATTATTCCCTGACTGCTTGTTAAATTGGGTCTGGAGTGTTTTATGGATCTAGAGCTATAAACACGATCTTACCTTGAGAGGTATTATAAAGTGTTGAGAAAAACATAATTATGGTTACGGGAAATGTTCGAGGTTTTAATGTGAGGAGGTCAAAGAAACTTAATTATAGGGTTCTTTTCACCAATTAACTTGGTATTTTGGTGCTCTGGTAATATCATTTAGAGCCTTTCATCTGTGGGCATTACACCTGAATCTTTAATAGTCAGGCAAAACTTGCCATCTGAATTTTGGCAGCAGCTCAACCCTATTCCATCTACATTTGTACAAAGATAAAGATTCCTTCTCTTTCCAGACATAAATTTGAATTAAAAAATAGCACAAATTTGGAACCTTCCAGGCTCAGATCTTGCTGTGAATTGCTTGATATAAAATTTGGCATGTGGATCATTTGTGACAAGTCGTAACTTCTTAGAAAGAAACTTGAACCTCATCACAAGGCAGGTTCTCCATGTTATGTGATTAAATGTACACCAACTCTGTTAAAATCCAATTATTTTCCTTGAACTCTGGTTGAAATAATACCCAGGAGCCAGTTTTTGGAAAGATCCTGTGGTTTTAAGTGCTGAGCTCTCAGGAAAGTCTGCCATCAGTTCAGTGGGAGCTGTTGAATCATTGTGGAAAAGTGTCCTTGATTCTGTAGCACCCGAAGCTGCAGCTGCAGCAAGAAAAATCAGTGCAAAATTGGAGTCACATTTGCAACACTATTTCAGCAATGTAAGGATGAAAATATTGTGGGACTTTCATGGTTTTCTGCTAAATAGACGTTATAAACTCAGGGTACTCTGTTCTGCTTACTTCTGGTAAATCAAGACACTTTAAAGTACTAAAACCGTCGTTATGTTTCTCATTTTAGGAGGGAAAAAATTGTTAAAAAACCCCACATCTCTTTTATGTCCCAAAAATCTTCTTTGGCTGCCATGAAACCACAGCCATTAGCTCAGTACATCAGTTAATTTCAGTGTGCAATGGATCTGAAGATTCACTTCTGTCATTAAGATTGTTCAGAGCAAAAGAAGACTGGGAAGAATGCTAAACTTTTAAATGATGCACTTTTTAATTAGACCTTTATTTGTTAATAAAAGGAGGCAACTTCTAGAAAAAAGGAATGTGTTGTGGATTTGGGGACAAATACTTCATGTTTCTTGATTGAAAAAAAGTTTGACTTCTGTTATGTAAGGAAAGTGGATTTACTCTTTCTTATGGAATTGTATTTGCTAAAAGAATAAACTCTGGGGTACACCTCATATGCCACAATAACACAGTCAGCCCTTACTGGGCTTGATGTGGTTGTTTTCTTCCTCAGAGGAGTGAAACTCATTGGAAATACAGGATTTCCTGGAAAATTAAAATGAAATTAGGTGCTACGTTGGAGATGACAAATCGCTTCTTTACAAATAGTAAAAAATACTGGATTTGTTCGGCCAATCCCACCCTGGGCCAGTCACCACTGGCTCCATCACATCACAACGAGATAAATGTCCTCAAGGTATGCTTGGAATATTTTAGCTGATGGCTTTAGGATGAGATGAATCATGTTAGAATTTCCAGCCTACACCACTCTGTGCTTTATTTGTTTATATCTCTTGCCATAATGGGCTGAAATGTTCATTTTGATGATTTTCAGAATAAATTCTTGTTTTCAGCTGAAATTTGTTACAATTTATGGGGTTATTCAGAGAAATTAGCATAAAGAAGCTAACTTTAGCATAAGGGAGCTAAAATCTCCCATGTTTCTTGTTCCACAGTTGATGGAGACAGAGAGAGGGAAGAAAATCTTTTTCAGAAGGCAGCTGCAAGGTGAAACCTAATTTTAGGTTGTCTGAATTACTCTCTGCTCACGTCCCCAAGGCTGCCAGAGCTCCAGGAGGGTTTGGACAACTCTCTCAGGCACAGGGTGGGGTTGTTGGAGTGTCCTGTGCAAGTCCAGGACCTGGAATTCATGATCCTTGTGGGTCCCTTCCCACAGGATATTCTATGGGTCCAACTCCATGGTTCTGTGGCTCAGTGCCACACCCTGGCACCCTCTGAGAACCGTGTCGCTTATTCTTAGGTTTGCTGTGCAGCCAAATGCACCCTCCTTCATTTCAAACCCTCCTGCATCCCATCCTAAATCACACACTTAGGATGGTACAAAATGGGAACTGGGAGCTTACTGTGAGCCATCTCTTCGTGCTGGTTCCTGTGGACACAGTTTTGTGGTGGTGGGTGGCTGGTTTGGTGTTCGATGGTCACAAACCTCAGTAAAGAAACATGGTTTGAGCCTTAAATCATGGAGTGATTTATTTAAAGAAAAATGAGAAAAAGATACTTGTTATTTATGAGATGTTTTATTTTGCGTTTCTTGTCACTGAGAAAGAGAATAGCAGCCTTAAACTGTGGTAGCTGTTCACAATGAAGTTGTAGCAAATTTTTAAAATTGGGCAACTACTTCCTGTTTCACTTCAGAAATGTTTATTATTAGACTTTCTTCCCCATCCACTCCGTAGCATTAACACTGTCAGCCCTTACTGGGCTTAATGTGATTGTTTCTTCCTCAGAGGAGTGAAATTCATTAGAAGTACAGGATTGCCTGGAAAATTTAAGGTGCTACATTGGAGATGACAAATCACTTCTTTACAAACAGTAAAAAAAGTTGGATTCATTTTGCCCATCCCACCCTGGGCCAGTCACCACAGGCTCCATGCATACATTGGCTCTGTTGGACATGGAACTGTAGAATTAGAGAATAGTTTGGCTTGGAAGGAACCTTAAAGATCATCTATGCTACCAAACCTGGCCTCACAAACCCGATACAGCATTTGATAACACCATTCTCCTCTTTATTTCTCCATCAGATTATGAGCTTCTTCAAGCTGTGAAATCACAATTCCCTTTTTCTCAGCAAGGCCCAGCTCGGCGCTCCCGGATTCCCTTCGCTGTGCCGAGCGGGGATACCACCAGGACAAAGGCTGGAGCAGATTGTGAGGGGAGGCTGGGGCCCGTCAGGCTCAGCTGAGCACTGGGGCTGGTCATTTATCACTGTCAGGAGGGCCAGAGGGGACGAGGCGCCAGAGCGTTCCCGCTCATCCATGGAGTGACAGCTGACGGGAGCCTAATGCAACCTCCGGGCGGATAATCTGCCACGGAGCGGGAATGTGTGCGAGGGAGATACTCTATCACCAGCCACACGCTGCTCCCGATGTCTCCACCAGGCAAAAGGAAACGTCAGCTGGGCTCCAAGGGACAGCGGGAATTGGGATGCGTCGCGGAAACCGGGCTGGGCGTCGTGGCTGTTTGTGTGGATCCGTTCTCAAATCCGGATGGATGGTGTGGTGGGGGCGTGCAGGGAGGCATGGGAATGATGATGGGATGGCAGCGTTCTGGTGGAAAGGGCTGGGATTTTCACCTTTCAGTTTAATTCACAGGAGATGTGGTGAAGTACAGGAATTATTTAAAAATAGCAAAGCCCACCCCGGCAAAGACTGTCCTGAGTGAGTCTAAATATTTAAAGGAACAAGAAAAATGTCTTGTGATGGAAAACTGAAATTACAGCAAGAAAAATCTGATAAGGGAAGGTTAATACATATTTCCTGCAATGTTTTGTACAAACAAAAGGCTGAGAGAGTTGGGGTTGTTGAGCCTGGAAAAGAGAAGCTTTGGGGTGACCTAATTTCAGTCTTCCAGCATCTGAAGGGAGCTACACGAAAGGTGGAGAGGGAATTTTTACAAGGGCCTGGAGTGACAGGACAAGGGGGAATGGCTTCCCACTGCCAGAGGGCAGGATTAGATGGGATATTGGGAAGGAATTCTTCCCTGTGAGGGTGGGGAGGCCCTGGCACAGGTTGCCCAGAGAAGCTGTGGCTGCTGCATCCCTGGAAGTGTCCAAGGCCAGGTTGGATGGGGCTTGGAGCAACCCGGGATAGTGGAAGGTGTCCCTGCCCACGGCAGGGGGTGGAACAGGATGAGCTTTAAGGTCCCTTTCAACCCAAACCATTCTGTGATTCTATGAAATGCTTCCTGTAGTGCTAATTTAGAGCAAGGCTCCCAAGCCCATGTGAGAATATCTTGATTCCAAAAATTCTTGTGCTGCCACCTGATTTAAAGTTCTGCATCTTGAATTTTGTCAATCTGCAACTCCAAACTTACTGATTTTGATTTGCTATTATTTTTATTAGCTGTATCCCATTTTTCTCATCATGACAAATCATATGCATTGGCTTAACTGGGGAACATTTTAATTGAGCACTGCTGGAGATTTTCCAATAAATTAACATTACATGTTTTTAACAGATGTCTGAATTTGACATTGTTATTAGACATTGTAATTAATAGAATTATTACCCAAATTAAAATCTCAGGACCTCAGAAAAATTAAATTGTAGGTGGCTGAGTGATGTTAACTCATTAATAGAGAGTGACTCTTGAATTCACTCCATTGGGTTTTATTAGCCCAATAAACACATTTTTCCAAGTAGCTGGAGAGGGAGTTGGACAAACCCTTTGGAATAAGGGTCTGTGAATCAAGACATGTTTCATCAGTGTTACTGTGAAGTTCTTTAACTTGTCATTGGCTTATTGGTATAATATGCCCAAAAATACCTTTCTGGGATGTTGTAAAGTTTGAATATCATAGGAGAGGAAGGAACATTAAGGATTATCCAGTTCCAACCTCCATCTATGTAATTAAAGACTTGAAAAACCACAGCTCTGTTATTTATGTGCAAATTCATGTCTAGCCATGAATTTCAAAGGAATTTTCCCACTTTGAACATGTGTGTGAATGTCCAGCAGAAATTACCTTGAGTCTCATTTTGGGAAGCCATGGACATAAAAATCAATAATAGCATGTTGGTGTTAAGTGGCATGAGGCTTAACTCCTCTCAGGCTGAGGCCTTAGAAAGTGAGCAGCCTAAATCAAAAGTCACACCTAGAAGGTTATTTATGTAAATATTAACATGTAAAAAGAAATGATAAACAAGCAACGTAATTAAAAGCAGTTGGGGGGAGTTTTTAGGTCTGCACTGTTTTTCCTTGCTCCCCTAGAATTTGGCATTTCTGGTGCTGATTCACAAATGAGGGGATGCTGAACTGAGCAGTGCCAGGAATTCACCAACCAGCAGGGATCAGACCCCAGCTCATGGCTCTCGAGAGCCTGCCCATGATAAAAGTTTATTTCTCCCATGAATCTTCAATCCTTCCCTCAGGTAGTTTTTGCCCTTTTAGACAAGTTTTTCCTCAAGAAATGTGGGGTCCAGGCTTGTATTCCATAACAGGAGAACAGAGTGTTCCTGGGGCTGCTTTGCATCTCTCTGTGCTCCATCGAGGAATTCCTGCCTGGAGCTTTGTGCTGCTTCCCATTTTTCACGGTGTACACACCATGTCCCAGATGAGCATCCAGGGCATGTTTTATTCATGTGCTTTTCACCCCTTCCTTGAGATCATTAATAAAGCTGCTAAATAAACCCAGGTTTAACAGTCCTGCTCGCCACACCACACTGGACATCCCCTCCCCGCTCCCTTACGCTCTCTTTGTCACCCTCCTTTGTTTGGATCTCTTGCTTTTCCAGCCCGTCTGATACCATTCTTATCCCACCCGCTTTAGATAAGGGTTTCAAGAGGAGTTTTGAGAGGTGTTGTCTGTAATTCTGGAGTAAACCCAGTTGTATTTTGTCATCTTCATTCACTTCCTACGCTAACAGGGTGCTTCAGGAAAAGCAGGAATGGCAGAGGTGGCCTGGACAGGTCACGTTGGGTGGATAACTCAATGCCAGTCTCTGCTGCAGGTTTAGGGCTCTTTTATTTTCTTTTCCAAAGTCCCTCTCCAGCTCTCCTGGAGGCCCTTTAGGCACTGGAAGGGGCTCTAAGGTCTCCCTGGAACCTTCTCTTCTCCAGATGAACACCCCCAGCTCTCCCAGCCTTTCCTCACAGGGATTCCATCTCTCCAAATAATGGAAATCTAAACAAAATATTTACGTGTATGTGTAGGGAGTGGAGTCATATTGTTGAAGGTATTAGGAAGGTAATATCTTGATCACTGTTACCTTCTTAGAAAGAGACATTTTATTTGTATTTCTTTTTAAGTTTTTAACTGTTGAATCTAGGTGTTCTCAATTTTATAATCTCCCAACAGGCAGGTTGAAAAGAATAAGTTTTAAAAATGAGAACTGCGATTTTCCTGTTATAACAGAACTCCATGGGTTAGGTTTTTGGGAAGTGAAATGATGTGATAATCTCAAAAATATCACAAGAGTTGGCTACTTTGTGCATCTCATATATCTGTCTATGTTACCTTTCTGATCTTCTGGCAGCCCTTCCAGACAGGATTCTAACAGAATCATAGAATCCTTTAGGTTGGTGTCATTATTTTCCTCTTCCATTGTTTCCTTTGCTATTTTGATAATGCATTTTACTGTTAACATTTGTTCTGGTTCATAACCCAGAATCTCTAATGGTGCTGAGGCAATATTTTAATAACTATTTGTGTACGCACAGGTACATCTAATCCTTCCACTGAATAGATCCTAAATCTCCATGATATTACTGCAGGTATTATAGGTGGAATTCATCTGAGTTTGTCACCAGTTTCCCTATAATCAGTGCTCAGAAACTGACATTTTAAAATATGATTCTTTTTATCCTAAAAGAACCAGTATGTCAAATGAATCACCACACAAGTGTATGGCTATTTCCAGAGCACAGAAGGATCCAAGGCTGAATACTCAGATGTAGATATTCATTGTGGATTACTAAAGCCAACTGGCAGGAATCCCACTTTAGGAATATTTAATTTACCCTTAATGTGTGTACACCAAGCCTCAGAAGTCCAACACCTTCAAAGTCAGAAACCAAATCAAGTGACAATGTGGGCACAGTCAGGCTGTGATGGGTCTGGTACATCAGGCTCTCATGTACTTTGTGTGTGGGAAAGGCACAGAATCTTAGAATTCCAGAATTGTTTGGGCTGGAAAAGCCCTTTGTGATCACCGAGTGCAACCATCCCCTATCACTGCCAAGGCCACCACTGACCCACGGCCCCAAGTGCCACATCCAGACAGCTTTTAAATCCCTCCAGGGACAGGGACTCCACCACTGCCCTGGGCAGCTGTGCCAGGGCAGGACAACCCTTTCCACAAAGAAATTCTTCCTGAAGTCCCACCTGAACCTCCCCTGGCACAACTTGAGGCCGTTTCCTCTCATCCTGTCCCTGTTCCCTGGGAGCAGAGCCCGACCCCCACCTGGCTGCCCCCTCCTGTCAGGGAGTTGTGCAGAGCCAGAAGGTCCCCCCTGAGCCTCCTTTTCTCCAGGCTGAGCCCCTCCAGCTCCCTCAGCTGCTCCGTGGTTTGTCTCCTTGGCAGCAGTAAGTCTGTTGCTGTAGTTTCTAGGATATTTCCTCTATTCATACCCCACATATATCTCTGATCCTTGTATTTTTCTCCCACACCCCACCGTTGTCTGTCCCAGCTGCCACTCCCCCACTCCCCCACTCCCAGTACGTACATCTGCCTCAGGAGATTGGGAATTTCAGAATCACTACTTCTCCTCCTCGGCATCTCCACCACCCTCTTCTAAGAAATTAATCCATTTTCATTCCAAAACCTAATTTTCCTGTCGCTCCTGGTCCATTTCCCAGTGGGAACTGCAGAGAAAACCCAGTGCACTATCCCTGGCCTCGGTTCATTCACCAGCACCTCTGGTTTTTGAGGATCCCGTGTGTTTTGGAGGCTGAGCTGACACTCTGTGCTAGGACACATCACATTTTGTAGCATCAGTCAGTTCCTGTGTCACAATCTGTTTGATGGTGAGGAAGCAGCGAGCACAGCGTGTCACATTGGGAGACATCAGCCCCAGAATTAATTTCCAAACTGGTTTCAGCTGCCACTCTTCCTTTCCTGACCTGTTTTGATAAGTAAACTTATTTATTTTTCAATAACATTTGTGATTATTAGACTCCATTGAGTGACATCATGCTTCTTTTTAATAATAGCTGAGATTCAGCATGTGTGAACAGCACCACAATTCTTCAAATAATTCAAAATTCAAATGGTTGAATTACTGTGGGGTAGCCACCTCTCTTTTTCATTGGTCATGAGCTGACAGCTGATCTCTCCTGATGGAACTAAAGGAGTGAGAGGTGAAAGAAACCCAGTAGATCCTGTTCACCACCTCTTTGCCAGTGCTGAGGATCCAAATGACTTGTCAGAGGTGGAGACATTAATGACCAGGTTTGGGAATCGATGTCCCTGCACTGAAAATCTCCTTTGGGAGACAAAGTGATTTGAAATACAGCATTCGAGGGTTCATGTGAAATGACAGTGGGTTTTCTTTTACACAGGAGCTTTTAGAAGTGACAGTTCTGCTCGTTGAACTCAACCTGAAAAGAAAGAAGAGCTTTTATTTCATCACCAGCTATGAAGGATTTATGGATGGAATTCTGCCATAAATTACACATCTCATCCCACTCAAGTAGAGCAGCCCTGTCCCTCCTGCACCTCTCTTTAGTCCTCTGAGAGCCCCAGTGGAGCTCTGCTTTCCTGCTTTTTTCCATTGAGTAGTTCTTGAAATCCCAAAATGATGAAAAGAGGCTCCACCTTCAGGAACAAGGGTGAATGGGGTGAGGTTCTTAGTTTAGGTTGTAAATGTGGGCATTGAGCGGGAAATTTCTGTTCATTCAGCAGCACTTCCTACAATCTTAAGCAGCCAGACTTTCCCTTTGTCCTTGGCAGATCATTTTGAAACTATCTCAAAAGCATTTTTGGGTATCCAGGAGAACTTGGGAGAGGGGACGGATATAAATAAGGTGAATGATTTCCCCCTCTGTTTGAATAAGTAAGGATTTGGAGCAATCATATCTTTGTACAATTTATCAAATCCTCATTTGTGACATAATTTGGTACATGATACGTGTGTGACTCCTTGTAGCACACACATAGGTACCTTTTTAGAGAACTAAACCTCTTCTTTAGAGAAATATCTCTTGGGTTATGAAACAGTGAAAAAAATAAATAAACATACTAAGGTTTAATAAGTCAGGCTTGAAGGTATTTAGGCCTATGAATGAATGACCTGTTTTACAGAAGCGCTGGCCGACTGTGGCTTTCACAGTGAAGTGTGAAATGAAAAATGAAGTTAATAAAACTTCTGGAGCCCAGAAGTTTCTAGAATCCATTCATTGATTCAGGCACAAGCACAAACCAAGGTCTGAACCCTGTTTTCTAAAGCAGGTGAATGAAATACAGTGAAGTTCTCATCAGATAAGATATAAGTACACTGAAACAGTTTTGTTTTGAGGATATCGAGTAAGTTTTATATTTGGAAATGGGAGCAACACATTTGTCACTGTTAGGTGTTAATAACATCGTGTTAATGTGTTAATTCCAGAGGCCATGTGGCCTAATGGAAATGTGTGTTTTAGTAGAGTTAATTCACTGCTAATAAATTCAGTGCTGCTTGTAAACTCCAATATAGGCACTGCAAAGAGAATCCCAATATCCTGAGCTGGAAGGGATCCACAAGGATCATCGAATCCAGCTCCTGAATATCACTGAAAAAGTGAACAGGTGTCTAGTTCATTTTCTGATGACATGTACTGGTTAAATTAAAGGTTCAATGGTTACATTAAAAAGAAAATGTTTGTTTAGAAAATACCAGTCAGTAAGGCTAATTTTGGTTCCTTGGAACTGAGTTTTCCCATGTCACCTCTGCTGAATGTACACCCAAGGGCAGTAAATTCCTTGTTTTTGCTGCCTTAGTCATCTTTACCTTGGGATTTCTCCTCTTTGGTGACACTTACGGACCTTTTCCTCATTATATGTTAAATGGTGATAGTGCATTGCCAAACTTCCACCATTTTTTTCTCTCTAGATCCTGCTGTCTTTCACTAAAAATAAAAATTAGATAATTGGATGTTTGCAAGGCAGAAGAGAAACCCACTGGTCTTCAATTATGTTCTGTATATTGAGGTCTTCTTGTACCATTCCCATCCCTGGAAGTGTCCAAGGCCAGGGTGGACAGGTCTTAGAACAACCTGGGATAGTGGAAGGTGTCCCTGCCCACGACAGGGTGTGAAATGGGGTGAACTTTAAGGTCCTTTCCAACCTAGACCATTCTGGGATTCTCTGATTCCTTGTGTTGTGATCTTTCTGGAGGGCACAAACCCCAACAGTGAAGTTAAACTTGGGCGTACAGTGAATTTTTAAATCACAGCACAGAGCAGCTGTGGGTTGCAGTGAAATGCCCTCAGTCTGTGTCCATGTTCTGAGTTTCCCAATGGCATCTGTCATCCTCCTTTTCAGCATCTTGCTTTAGAGGTGGAGTTGTGACTGTGGATGACTTACTCCTCTCACATCTACAATTTAAGAGGCATTTGAATCACTTCCTTATTCAATGCTGAACATTTTTCTTCAACCCTTCTTACTCAGATGAAAGGAGTCTTTGTCACAGAGGCCTGGCACTAAGTTTTATGTCCCTTTATTGCCTCCAAACTTTTATTTAAAATGAATATGGAAACTACAGTAAATATTATCTGTACAAGCCCTTCACAGCTTTCACTGGAAGTTTCATAGATCCACGGAATCACAGAATATCCTGAGCTGGAAACGACCCACCAGGATCATCGAGTCCAAGTCCTGGCCCTGCACAGGAAAACCCCCCAAATCCCACTGCTGTGTGCTTTTGTTTATTTGGTGCCCATCTTGCAACTCTTAGGATGTGTATTATGCCTTATATGCCACTTTTGGAAATAATAACTAGTGAGATTTTTTTATAACTGTTCTACAGGATTCTTATACCCCCTAATCTGTTTTCTGTCCAAAATTCCCAGTCCCTCAGTGATGTAGCTACTGCATTGACAGAGTATTTGCTGTAGCCAAAGGGAAAATCCTCCACCATGGGTGTGTGATGGGAAGGGTAGGAAAAGCCTAGAAAAAGGCAAAACATAATGGGGAAAGGAGTTATTCAATCAGCAGCTGATTTGCTTTAGGATGTTCCCAACCCTGCTTATCCCTTTTCCTCCTCTTCTCCCCGTGTCCCCATCGTGGCTGTGCTTTAGGAGATGGAGGAGGCTCCTGGTAATTGGCTAATCAGCTATTTTCAATTCAATTCCTGGCTGTACTTACCACGGAAAATTAACAGTCCTTGCGTATAAATATGACCCCTACTCCTGGATTAATTTGATTATGTGAGAATCTCAGTTTTCATTTAAAAATAATAACTTTCTGGCTGCTTTGATAAAACAAGTTTGGATATGTAATCTAAATATTCCCTAATGGCTTAAAAAAATCAAAAGACAAATACAAAGAACATATGAATCTCATATTAATAGAATTTAAATGTTCTCAAATCTTTACTGTGATTGCTTGAGATTGAATATTTTGAGACCAGAAAATTCCTGATTTTCATTCATTGCTGGATCAGCTTTCTCTGAAAGCCAAACCTTTTTTAAGCAGCTTCATTTGGGTTCACAAATGGGGAACTGATGTTCATTAATGACTGTGGGTATCTTAACCCAGAGTTTAAAAAATTTCCTCTGGACTTGGAGCAGGACAGTAAATCTGTTTGGAACCTAAGTCAGGCTGGTTTGAAAGGAAGTATTTTTTATAGAACTTTCTCATTTGAACATATTTCATTGTTACATTTATCTTTTAGGGTTGTGATCCATCGACACACGTGGAACCGTGAGGATAAATGAAATGTATACTAATAAATTAAAATGTGCCAGGGAACAGGTCCAGGCATTGGAACTTGATTGTCCACGCTGATAAATTGCTGGGATGGGATCAAACATGATTTTGGCTGGGCTAATTAACACTCAGATGGTTTCTAGATAGGACTTGTCTGTTTGAATAGTTTAGTGCTACAGACTAAGGTGGTGTGGGCAGCAGGGTGAGGGAGGTGATTCTACTCAGCCTCGTGAGACCCCACCTGCAGAGCTGCCTCCAGTTCTGGAATCCAACATCAGGAGGATGTGCAGCTGCTGGACCAAGTCCAGAGGAGGCCATGGAGATGCTCCAAGAGCTGGAGCCCCTCTGCTCTGGAGCCAGGCTGGGAGAGCTGGGGGTGTTCACCTGGAGAAGAGAAGGCTCCAGGGAGACCTCAGAGCCCCTTCCAGGGCCTAAAGGGGCTTCTGGAGAGCCCGATAGTGACTTTGGACAAGAGCCTGGAGGGACAGGATAAGGGGGAACGGCTTCCCCCTGCCAGAGGGCAGGGTTAGATGGGATATTGGGAAGGAATCGTTCCCTGTGCAGGCAGTGAGGCCCTGGCATGGGCCCTGGCCCTGTCCAGGGAAGCTGTGGCGGCCCCATCCCTGGAAGTGTCCAAGGCCAGGTCAGACAGGGCATGGAGCAACCTGGGGTAGTGGAAGGTGTCCCGGGTTAGGACTAGATGGCCTTTAAGGTCCCTTGCCACCCAAACCATTCCATGATTCTGTGATAATCCATGTGTAGACCAAACTTTAACCTGAAGACAGCAACTCTTCAGCCAAGGACAGTTGTAGGACACTCTTAGAAACTATCAAGTGATACCTGTAAAAACTAATTCCAAAGAAATATTCAGGACCTGTTTAGCAATTTTTTATTATCTTTCCATGTATTTTGCTGTTTCACAGGTACAGAGGATCTGTGAAGGATTATTTCTATTTAAATCCAGGGAATTTAAGGAGCACAAGGCAGGCACTGCACCTGTCTGAAGCAGACTTTGCCTGAAGCTAAAGTTCAATGTTAAATCCTCCAGGATCTGAGTTGCTTTCAGCTCCTACTGGTTCTATTGAGCAGGGAGCAAAGTGTGTCACAGGTATCTCTCAGGCTTATTTTGGAAAATTTAGGGAGTTTTGGCAGTTGAGGATGGACCAGCATTTGGAAGTTTTGAGAGGTTGTTATTTGGTTGTGAATTTATGTTTGTGAAAATTCTGACAGCTTGATTATCAATAAGACAAAAGTAAGAATCTATTCCTTACCAGCTGACTTTCCTTTGAAACCCGGGTCAAGGAGATTAAAAAAAATGTCATAAAGACATCCCTGGAAATATCCAAGACCAAGTGGGATGGAGCTTGAGCAACCTGGGATAGTGGAAGGTGTCCCTGCCCATGGCAGGAGGTGGAACTGGATGATCTTTAAGGTCCCTTCCAACCCAAACCATTCTGGGATTTGATGATCCATATCCTCCCAATTCAGCTTTTCCACGTCCACTGATGGAGTAACCCTGTAAATATTGACAGTATTTGGGTGGAATGTGTTGTTTTCAACCCCAGGAAGCTGAAGTGAACTCACAGCCAGTCCAGTGTTCATTGAAAATCTCTTCTTGTCCCTGCAACACCAGGTTTTATCCTACTTATTGCAAGCCCTTTTTTCTGGAATGATGAAGATTTTGGAAAAGTCACTTATTCTTTCTGTTGACAAGTTACAGGGAAAGTCCTCCTATTTTTTTTCTAATTCCATGGAGCCAAAGTATTCCTGATTTTCTAGAGTAAGTCAATCGAGTTTGTAGGTGAGAATTACAATGTTTTAGCATGGAAAAGTGTTCTGTAAACAGCCCCAAACTGGACATTCTTTGATTCTTGGTAAGAGTTGTTGTTACCTACATGTTGTTATTTATGTGTTGTTACTTTCTTCCTAGGGTTGAAAGTGTATTTCCTTAAGGTCTTTTTAAATTTGGCGGGTTTTGTGTGGTTGTTTTTTTAAATTTTTTTTATTTAGTGAATCTAGGCAGGAAATACTGGAAAAATAGTGAACCAAAGTATGAATGACAAGAAAATGAATTATTTTATCTGGCTGAGATCTTTGAAATGAAAGTGTGAAGACATTGGAAGACAACTTGAGAACTCTGAAAATATTACTTCCATTCAAGCTCGTCTCACCTCTGAAAGTTTAATTTTAATTTTAATATATTGAAAGCCTTGCCATTTGAAATGATAACTGCTTCATACATCATGTATGTCACTCACTCTGTAAATGAAGGCAGCTATCAGGGCTAGGGCAGGGTTAGTTTATTTGATCTTACAAGATGTTCCATAATTTTTGTGACTGTTCACTCCTCTCCTGTGGCTGTAGATCATGTTGGGAATACCAGCTACAGCTAACGAGGGTGAAACCTTGGTCAAATTGCTCCCACTCTGGAACCTCCCAACAATTTCCTTCCCAAAGCCCCTCTCTTGAGGCCCAGGACATTCAATCTTCCTAAATGCAACCAATTGACTCGTGGCACCTCTTGCTCCACTTGCAGATCACCCTGATTTTCCCTTCTCCTCGACTGTTGGTAAATGTTTGATGCCAGCTGGGATTAGGAATGTGCTTCCCTGCTAATGAGAAATATTGTCAGAGAATTCACAAGTGAGCCTACATTCATTATTTGACCTGGTTTATTCCTCACCAGGATCGGGACCAAAGGAATTAAAATAATGCATGTACTGAGAAAATATCTCTGGTTTCTCCCTGGAAAGTGTTTTGTGAACAGAAACTTTTGTTTTGAATTCGGGCGGTTTTATCTCTTGCACCACTGTTTCAAATGCCTCTTAGTAGCAAAAAAATTAACATGGGGATAACAATGAAAAGGTTTTGAACTGCAAGAGGGGAGGTTTAAATCAGATATTGAGGAGAAATCCTTCCCTGTGAGGGTGGTGAGGCCCTGGCACAGGTTTCCCAGAGCAGCTGTGGCTGCCCCATCCCTGGAAGTGTTCCAGGCCAGGTTGGACGGGGCTTGGAGCAACCTGGGATAGTGGGAGGTGTCCCTGCCCATGGCAGGGGGTTGGAATGGGATGATCTTTAAGGTCCCTTCCCACACATACCATTCTGGGGTTCTGTGATTCTTTTATCGGATAAAAATCTTGTGTTTGAACACCAACGTGTCTTCACAGCAAAGGAGAATCCTGATTCCCTGCTTTTTCTCCTTGCATGAGGAGGTTCCTTTCAGGAGCAGGGATTGCTGCTGTGTTTTGCTCTTAGGTGTCTGTCAGGTCGAGATCAGCTGATTTGCCTCAACCACCACACTGAAATTCATCTCCAGTTTATATCCTGGGACTTCTGGAGAGCATTCCTAAAAAATAGGGAGTGTGAAGTTCCACATTTAATGAATTGTACACGTTGGATTTTTGAAACCAGACTTCAGGTTTCAATGGATCTGTAAGAAATAAACAGTTGATTTTATGCTAAGCAAATACTCTATTACATTTTAACTTGTGGGTTTTTTCCCCTTCTAGATAAACATCATGTCAATGGAAACAGAATGGTTGAACCTTTCCCAGAGGGAACACAGATGGCTCTGTTTGGTAAGGCATCAGTTTGAAAATAAAAGCTCAAAACTCCGTGGTGTTACTGCATCCCAAATTTCTTAATTTCAGCCTGACTCCTTCGAGTTTCAGAATCTGCTGCTGCCATTATCCAATCACTGCAATCAGCTGAAGCCACTGAGAATTTGGGGAGATGTCCTTTATATGTCATTTCCATGTAAAGAAATACACTAAAAATATTTTTTCTCAGTTATACCAACAGAAAATGTAAATCCTGTATTTTATTCCCTAAAAATTCCAAATTGTTAGTTTTTTATGTCAGATAATTCCTGTAAGGTCATTCATTAGTTTAAACAAAATTCTGAAGATGTTCCCTGATTCTCCAGACTTTAAGCCATGGAAGGAACTCCAACTGTTTGGGATCTGCTGGAGTTGCAGAGTTGTTACCATTTTCATAGCCCAAATCAAACCGTGTGGTTTGTACTGGACCTTGTGGGTAGTCCTGTAGAATTCCTGTTGGGAGCCACCAGAGCTGGAAAGGTGACCAGTTGGAGAAGTGAAGATGTTTAATTTCACTGTATCTCTTTTCTATGAAAATGTCATTCTTTGAGCCCTTTCTGAAAACTTGAAAAGGTGTTTCTCCAGAGGAATTAGCTTCTGGAAGTAATAAACATCCTAAAATAGATCAAAATCACCATTTTTCAACCAAGAAAAACTTTACCCAAGTCTGGGAATTGTCAGAGCTCTCATGTCAGAATGTGCTAATGTAAGTCCTTAAGGAAAGCCTTTGGAATTTACTGGGGAAGAAAAAAGTGGATTTCTATGACAATTATTCTTAAAATTTATTATTACAGATAATTAAAAATTTCCTAATGCTGTTTTGATGCAATTGAGTTGTTTAGAAAGGATATATTTTTCTATTAAAAAATAGAGAATCATCCAAAGTGCCTTAGGAAATATATTATATTCTATTAAATCTTTATCTATCTGTGCTGTTGAAGTATAAATTAAATCACTCCTTGATACACATTAATTTAATACTCAATAAATGATCTTTTCAATTGATGATTCCAAAAAAAGTTTGGTTAGTGTCAACTTTCCTGTGGTATTAATGTTGGTGTAGTTACATGGTTGAAGAGGTAAAATGGTTTGTGGGTGTCACCCTTCAGTTTCCAACATGATTTATTCAAGTTCTCTTCAGAGTTCCTCAAATCCAGTGTTGCCTTTCTGTCAGTATCTCCTCTGTGGATTTTGGAAACACGAAAAAATTCTTGGAATGGTGGAATGAGTGATTGTTTTATTATAAAGGTTTTTTTGGAGCAAATGGAAAATGGTTGTAACCTTTTGAGCTCTAAGGTTTAGATGGATGTAGAGATTCTTCTGTGTATTTCTTACAGCAGGAAGGGTCAGAGAAGTCTGGTACAGTCTGATATGGATGTAGTCCCTGCCACTTAAATTTTTTTTTTTTTCTAAAAAGAAGCTTCTTGTTTTATTTCCTGTGTGATAGTCAGATCAGGTGTCCAGAGGTTTTTTTGTGGGTGTTGATTCTATCACTGCTCATTGTACACGATTCGTAAAATTTCATAGAAAGTAACAGAATTTAATTGAAAAAGTACAAAATATTATTAAGCAGCATACTTTGAAGCATTCCTGAGGAACTCTGTAACATTCCTATGAAGCCTGGGAACTTCCATTATTTTAAAATTGCCCTAGATTTTCCACAAGAGTGTGATTGCAAGTGTTGGGCTTAAGTGTTGAAAACTCAGGCTGGTGCCATCTGTGCTGTGAAGGAACTGAAAACCTACACATCCTTATTTTTGCTATTAGACCTGCAATAGAATAGAGCACAAACATGGCTCTGATGGCAATCCCTGGCTTTTGTTGGCATTGGCATCCCAGTCTGATGGGTGGTACGGGAAAAGGGAGCTGCAGTTCACTTCTCCTCCCTCCAACCTGTGTGAATGGGAATGAAAGGCCGGGTTGGACAGGGCTTGGAGCAACCTGGGATAGTGGAAGGTGTCCCTGCCCATGGAAAAGGGCTGGAGCTGAGTGAGCTTTAAGGTCCCTTCCAAACAAAATCATTCTGGGATTCTCTGGTTCTAAAAAAAAGCACTCAGAAAAGGAAACTATTGGTCAGTAATTCCTCTCCTCGGATTATTACTCATCCTGTCCATGTCTAATCCTGTTAACAGCAAGTTCTTTGTATTTTGGGACTCTGTAAGATCAGGAGAGAGCCTGAGCCAGGCGACTTTCTGACTCCACCTTACCAGGACAGGGCTTCTCACACCCCTCCTCCAGAAACATCCTTAAATCCTTTAATTGGGATTGCACAGGGACAAGTCTGGAAGAGCAGTAGTGACCTAAAAGTGATCCCTTCTACTGCCCAGAGAGGGTGTGGAATCCCCCTCATTGGGGTTATTCCAGACACATCTGGGCACAATCCTGTGCCGTGTGCTTTGGGATGGCCCTGCTGGAGCAGGACATTGAACCAGATGACCACACTGTGGTCCCTTCCAACCTGACCCATCCTAGGATTGCTTAAAAAGATCTACAAAAGTTAAAATGTGGTTGTGTAGAGACAGCCAATTTGCAGTGAATTTTCCCACTGCTTGGATAGTTTTAGATCCTCCAATAAAAGAGCAGAATAAAATACAATGCAGGGTTCAAAACACTGATCTTTCCACCTGCTGCAAAGCACAGTTGGATTTCATTACACAGCTCCCTCTCCTGCAAAACCTCCTCAAGATGCTCTTCCTAATGGTGCATTATTTATTTTATGGTGTGACTGTTTGTTTGAATCAAGGAACAGGCTGAATGAACTCGGGGCATTGTTTCTGCAGCTTTCCCATCTACAGCAGAACCTCACAGATTTCAAAAGACCATTTAAATGATCTTGAGTCTCTCCTGTTGTCTGTTCAGCATCACTCAGCTGCTGGAGATGCACCCATTGTTCATTGGGATAAAGAAATGTGTCCTTGTTTCTACAATGGTGAAAAAAGCCACATTTCAAAGGTGAGGGTGATTCTTTAATGGAAATCTTTTAATGCTCCCCATCCAGTGGCCTCTTAATCCAGTTTAGATTAAAGCACTAATAGCACACGAGGAGCACAGGCACCGCTTCCAGCCTCACTGGGAACACTGGGAATGCTGTGTCAAAAATCCCTTGAAGTTCATTCCCAAATTCTGTGACCGTTGCCCAGAGAAATTGTGGACTTCCCATCTCTGGAGGGGTTCAAGACCAGGCTGGGTGGGGCTTGGAGCAACCTGGTCTGGTGGAAGGGGTTGGAACTGGGTGGTCTTCGAGGTCTGTTCCAACCCAAACCCTTCTGGGATTCTGTGTTTCCATGAGACAGGTGAAGCTCTAGAAATTATGGGTTTGTATTATGAATGATAAAGTAGAAGCCATTCAGTAAATGCCTGTCCAGAAAGTTTTCTTGTAAGTTTTATGGCCATGGATATATTCAGTTAAAAGTATTTTGTCTTAAGAGACTGATTTTGACCCAAAACCTAACCTAAATTCAAAATCTGAGCATTTTTAAGGGGGGGGTGGGGTTTGATAATGTTTTGAAAAGAAGCAGTTTATGGTCTAAATTCAACTTTTTTACCAGGGGTAAAAATAAAAGAAACACCTCAAAACTTCAGAACATTCACAACTTCAATAAATTAATATTTTCATCAGTACCATGGTGAATCTTTGCGTATTTTAAACACATTTAAATGCACTGCTGCATTATCATAATATCACAGAATGATTTGGGTTGGAAGGGACCTTAAAGATCCTCTCGTTCCAACCCGCTGCTATGGGCAGACAGATTATGCTCAGAAACGTTTCTGAGTAGGTTTCTGTTGAATTTTGAGTTCTTCTTTTCCTTACCAACTGCTGCTGTTGCAAAGCTCCAGTTTATCCCGGAGCACCTCTACATTCCCTGAGATTTCTGTGCCACCTTATTTCTCCAAGAGGAAGCATCGTGCATGTGATGTGTTCACAGAAGGGCTCTTATTGACCTGCAGTGAAATCTGGCAATAGTTCAGATTTGTAATCATAACACTTCTAAAATACAGGAGCACACTGAGCTGTATTTGCTTGACATACACTGGCTTGTAATGGGATAATTGGCTTCTTGATGTAAACAAAGTATAGGCAGGAATAGGCTGTTATGTAACTGATAAGATCTAATGACGGATATTTTGGAGCTGGAAAACAGATCCAAACCTGGTCACCTTCTGCTCTGCACTTCTTAGACAGCAGCACATTCCAGTGATTCCATAGAGCCGTATTATTGTTGTGCTTTGCCTCTGTTATTATGTCCTATGGCAATTGGGAATGTGCATTCCCACAATTCCCACTGCTTCCAAAGGTTATTTAGAAATTAAGACAGGATACAGCAGGATTGTCCAATGAGCCAGAGGTTTCTCAGCCTGTTCCTGTAGCCTGTTCAGCACATGGTGCCTCTGGGGCCAGGGCCTTTGGAAAACAGAGCTGCTCAAACACAGCCTGCTCTTGCGTGGCTCTCCTGTAAAGGCTGGATAAAGGTTGGATGGGACTTGGAGCAACCTGGGATAGTGGAAGGTGTCCCTTCCCATGGCCGGGGGTGGAAAAGTGGAATGGGATGAGCTTTAAGGTTCCTCCAACTCAAACCATTCTGTTTCTATGACAAAGGCGCAATCTGGGCAACTTCTCAACCAAAGGAAAATAATTTCTCTTGGAAGTGGGATGACGTGTTTAAGAATGGATAACTCCCCCCTGGAACAGCTGCTGGTGGCTGTGCCAGAGAACCTATGTTAGGCAGTCCTTTGGTCCAGCTGAGTTTTCAGTAACTATTTTTCACCAGGAAAAGAAAATCACAGGAAACAAAGTTTGGCCCCCAAGAGAAACACCCTTTTTTTTTTTTTTTTTTGTAGACAGTAAAAGTAGAACAAATGATTATTCTCTGTTGCTCAAAGAAAAAGAAGACAACTTTAAACAGTTCTAAATATCAGAAGATATTTTATCTCTGTCTGAAGAGAAAGTAAGACTTGATGATGTTGGCACAGGTGTGTGTGCTCTGACCCAAATGTAGGAGGAACATCTCAGTGATATCACCACATGGTACAAAGCTCACACTGGGGAAGAACTGAGAGCCAGAGGGAATGTAGTCCAGAAGGGATTCATGTCTCTTGTGTTCAGTCTCTTTCAGCACTTGAAATAGTGAAGGAAGTGTATTAATTGGATGGGTTTGTAGAGTTCTGAGGCATTAATGCTGTCCTGTGTTTACAGAGTGGTGGGTAAATGGACACAGAATTCTGCAGTTCTGGAATGAGAGAAAAGCCTGTGAAGTCATGGCAGAGCAAAAGGGAATGGCCTAAAGGGAGTCTGCTCTGTCCCTAAACCAAATCATGTTCCTGTTCTTACCTTTGCAGGATGTTTGTTAAAGAGATCTATCCTTTTTCCCATTTTCCTTTTTCCTGTCTTCTGGATACTGACTTTGTCTTTTTGTTGCCTCTTCCAGAGAACTGAAACACAACCCCTGCTGTCGTGCCCTGCTTCATCCTTATTGCTGCCACTGACTAAACATGGAATCAGAGTGGTTTGGATTGGAAGGGACCTTAAAGCTCATCCCATTCCACCCCCTGCCATGGGCAGGGACACCTCCCACTGTCCCAGGTTGCTCCAAGCCCCATCCAACCTGGCCTTGGACACGCCCAGTGATGGGGCAGCCACAGCTGCTCTGGGCAACCTGTGCCAGGGCCTCCCCACCCTCACAGGGAAGAATTTCTTCCCGATATCCCATCTAACCCTGCCCCTGGTTTTTTCAGCTATAAACCACTGCCAGGGAACATTCTCTGTTTAGGATTTTAAAGTGTAAGCAGGAAGGCTCTGAACTGAAAATTTTCCCCATAGCCTGTTGTAAAATAAGGTGATAAACACAGAAATAACCATAATTGCGGGACCTTTTGAAATAACAATCTAAATATTCCATTTCTCTTGTCCTGTGGAATATCACAGGCACTGTGCATGAAATGCTGCTGATCTGATTTCATGGAATTGTGTATCAGCTTTTGGGAACATAAATGGGCAGTTGCAGAGCACTGAACAGGGGGACCCAGATAAAGACAAAATGCTGCTGTGTGCCTGGTCTTGACCAAGGACATTTCCTGACATTAATAAACACTAATAAGGAACAATAAAATATCCGTAACACAAAGTGAAAGCTGTCCTTGATGAGAACAACCCTTCAGAACATCCTTTGCTTTCAAAGGAGCCACATCTCTTTTTCCTTCTGAAAACAAAAGTAATGTGGCCTTCAAACACAATCTCTGTGCTTCTCCATCAGGGAGTTTTTTATGTTAATTTAGGTTTCTTGAGGTAATGAAGAATTCAGCTTTGTGTGGATTTCCACTTAGAGTGGATATTGCACATTAGGGAAGACCTGGAGGTTTTTAAAAGTCAGATTGCAGCTTTTTAATCAGCATCATTCACCTTAAAACAACCTTTTAATTACGTTTTGGAGATATTGCCACAGAAATGAGTAGAAGAGACACAGTTAATTTTCATGACTTTGGGAATAGGGGTCAGTGATCTCCAACAGGAGGAATTGCCTTCAAGAAGAGCATTATTTTTCTATTTATCTATGTATTAATTAAAAAAATTTAGCTATGTTTGATTTATTTATGGCTTTAATTTAATTTATTTATTTATTGTTTTATTTTCCATGCAAAAAGGCAGCACGAACCCCTAAGATGACTCAAGCAATGGCAAAAGCCTTGCAGAGAAGCAATTCCTTGCCAGTGATAAATAGGAATTTATCAGTGAGCAGGATGAACATATGCTTGGCATCATTCTGAGTTGGTTTAAGTTTGAAATAGAAGTAAATTATCCTGTTAATGACTATAGGCCGCCCTTTTCAGATTTATGCTGCTTTGCAGGAGATCTGTGTGTGTGTGTTTGTTTATGTGCTGGGATGGGCACATTTACCATCAGCATTTATCCTTTGATTCCTGCTAATAAAGCACAGAGAGGGTGACATGGCATAAAACATGCAGAGTGGTGATGATTGGTTCTGTTCAGCCATGAAAAAAACATGTAAGGAGGTTTTTGGAGGGAGAAAATTGTGCTGTTTTGATAATTGCAGACATTCTGTGACATCCACAAAGTATTGTCAGCGTATCCTAATGGATTTATCTTCACAAGGCTGCTGGCACAGCCTGGGAATTTTAGATCTGGGGATGTGAGGCTGAGCAAATAGGGTCCTATATTGAAAAATATGGGTTACTTATTATTGGGTTGTTTAGTTTGGGAGAATTTAGAGTGATTTTCCTGATTTTCAAGAGTTTTTCTCACCTGATCAAGTTACTGATGATTTCAAAAAATATATCTTTGCTTCAGACCAAAGATACAAAAATCTTCATCTGCTTTTAAAACACTGGGTCAGAAATACTCCTGAAGCTTGGGGGGCTCAATTGGAATGGAATAATAGAATCCCAGAATGTCTTGGGTTGGAAGGGCCTTGCAGATCATCTCATTCCATTGGAACTGGATCGCCAGTGGCTGTCATGGGAGCTTGGGCACCTTTTGTGACATGTGAACACAAATTGTGGAGATTTAAATGAAGTTGTTCAAGTCTGCATGAGGTTGGATGGGAAGAATTGCTCCTGGAATTGCTCACTGAATCCCTTATGTCCCAGTATATACTTAAATAATAATAATATTTATTTAGTAAATATTTATATATAGTGTGTATTTACATAATAATGGTACATATTTACTCTTGTATTTAGGGTACTGCCCATATTAGCTTATTTTCATTTGCAATTTATGCAGGCTGGTACAGGCTCTGCTCTTTCTGTGTGACACAAGACTTTTCTCTTTAGAAAAAAGTAAAAATTCCATCCTTTAAGAAGCTCAAACAGCACCTTATTGCAGATTTTTATTCTAGAATACCTGACTTTGCTCTCTGTGCAGGACACACTTGAGAAATGAAGGAAAAAGCACACTTCAGCCTCTAGAAGAAAGAATAACATGATCAGTTTTTCAAGTAAGATAAGAACTAATCACAAAGAAATTCTGATTTAAGTTGAATGCAAGTAATTCTGAAACAGCCGTAGTTATTTGTTTGTGAGCCAGGGAAAACAGCATGAGATATGTCAGGCTTGGAGATAAAATTTATTGGTGTGTCATTGGCTTAAATCCAACATTATGCTCATAAATAATCTAATCCTAGTGTGACACATTTCTGCTTGAACCTTGACTGAAAATTATTGAGAGTCATGTTATGAATTATGCAGCAGCAGACACGGGCTGGAGTCGAAGGGATGGAGCTCAAGTGAAATGCTGGGATGTGTTTGGAATTAGGTGCAGCATCTGAAGACACAGGGATGGGAAAAGGGCAGGGTGTCCTCCTTGTATCCAAAGGGGTGACATGGAGCCTCATCTGGCCTCTGGTCATCCAGGTTTTTTTGACTCTTCCAGGATGGAAAGTGTGGTAGTGAATGTTGTTGTCACTGTGTCCCTCCCTCCTATGCCGTGAGCAGCGTCTGTTGTCTCTGAATTTACGCTGGCTCAGGACTATCCAAGGTTCCAGACAATCCCAGTCACTCGTGTAACTCAGTGGAATGTTCCTGACATGCCAAGAGAGTTAAAATGTAGGGGTTTAAACGACAGAATGGTGATACTCAGGCTCATCCTGTGGGGTGGGGCTTATCCCTATGGGAGATTTTAATTTGTTTTGCTTTCATCATTTTACTGCTTTAAAGATCTGGGCATGTTCTTTAGATGTAGAAGGACTTTTGGTCACTGACATGGTCTCTCTTCACACCATTGTGCGCTTGGCTGGAGACCTGTGTGTGGCTCTGGGAGTAGCTCATCCTGGGCAACACTGCTTTAAGCTGGAGAGGGACTTTGGACAAGGCCTGGAGGGACAGGACAAGGGAGATTGGCTTCCCACTGCCAGAGGGCAGGGTTAGATGGGATATTGGGAAGGAATTGTTCTCTGTGAGGGAGGTGAGGCCCTGGCAGAGGTTTCCCAAAGATACTATGTCTGCTCCATCCCTGGAAATGCCCAAGGCCATGTTGGATGGGCCTTGGAGCAGCCTGGGATAGTGGAAGGTGTCCCTGCCCATGGCAGGGGGCAGAACTGGATGAGCTTTAAGGTCCCTTCCAACCCAACCCATCTTCTCATTCTGTGATTAGTCATGAGAAATAATGATTTAAAGATGTTTGCAAATCTTGTTCTGCTGCACAAGGTTTACAAATCTGAAAAACACTCCAGGAGTCGCCCCTGAGGTGCTTTGAAGTTGTATTTCTGTAAAAACCCCCAAAACACCAAAGGAGACAAAGTGACTAATTGCACAGTGATGCTGTAAACGAGTCAACAGCTCTTTCTGGATCCGTGTGTGACTTGGCATGGATGTGGGAGATGTGCTTGGCATCAGGTGGGCTGGATGCAGAGCATGGAATGACCTCTCACTGCTTCCACCCTGGGGCACCACTGCTCCATCTCCATGACTGCAGACTTACCCCAGCCTTGGATAGGTGCAGTTATCCAAAACACATTCCTGCAAGGATCCGTGCAGAGTATCTTGCAAAATCCCGTTCAGGGTTAGAGGGGCTGTTTCTTGAAGCAGGACTGTGCTGCCACAGCCCTTTAGCTCAGTCTTCTGCCAAGCACAGCCGGAGGGCACAGGATGCTGTTTTGGGATGTCTAAGAAAACCACGGATTTGGAGAGTTCATGGACTTTGCTGTGCATTATGGCAATTCCTTTGCCGAGCCATTGATGCCACACAGACACTGCCTCAGAATTTATTATTGTTCCTTTATTTCTAACACTGGCAATCCATGTGTTTTGGGAATGAGTGCACTGCACAATGGGTAAATGACTAACCACATATATATTTGGCCTCTGTCTGCCCCTCTGGATATAAATTAGTTTTTCTCTAACAATCTACTCTGGTATTTTCTTGAGTAATTATCTTTTTTTTTTTTTTTTGGAGATGGATGGGGAAGAGTTATTCTCTTTTGCAAGTGAGAACACACCATCATTTCATTGGCTCGCAACAGATGAGAAAATAACTCTTGGAACTTTCATATTTCCATTAAGGACAACTATGGTTCAAAATAGACTAATTTTAATGATCTAGGTGCACTTGGAAGGCATTTATTGGTTTGGAAAAGGGTTAAGGGGAAAGGAGGACGAAAAGGCTGCTTGTTGAATTGGCTTGTTATTTGAATGTAATTATTTTTTGCTCCTGAGCAATTATAGATTGTAAGTTTAAATAATTGTCAGGGTGCCTACAGCTTTCTATTGTTGCCTGAAATCTAAGGCTACGAATATAATAAGTAATATGAGATTACTTTTTCTGAATGTGTCTATGGCAGTTCATTTAACTCAGCAATAGTCATCAAAGAAAGGAAAGAAAAGGCCATTTTTCTATTCCTTGCAGTAAACAAACTTTGTAAACAAGTTATTATTTTCTGCAGCATAGCCCGAAAAGTGATTCCTATTTTGCTGGTAACAAAACGTGGCGCTTTGCTTTTATAACAGCAGAATATATTTTGTTTTGCTTCTCTATATCTGAAGCTCCCTGAGGTGGCCGAGAGATTAGAGAGATTTTCACAAGACAAGGGCAAGGCTTGGGTGCTACTGCAGAGATGAATTTATATGGAATGGATTACACAGCCCTGATGACATCTCTTATTTTCTGTGTACATCGAGTTCTACTTGAGTAGTGGAGCACTAAAGTGTGTCAAATGACCGAGGATGATCGAAAATGAATCTCTGCCAAACGCTGGAATGCTTCGAGGGAAGGAAGATCACAAAATTATTTGAAAGCCTCAAATCAATGGCTGAACTAAAGATGTGATGCTTTGCAATGAAGCAAATAATCAGGTTGATGATAGGACCGTGTAGCTCTATCTCAATCTCTTAGGCATATTATTGTAGCAGTGGTTCTTTTTATCCCTAACAGACTTTGGAAACATAATGTATTAAAGGATTGCTCCTTTCTTCAAAGGAGAGAGAAGGGTGGCCAGGTATAGGTGTGATTTATTCTTTAGTGACTCTGTCCTTGGGTTTTCTGCTCTGCTCATTCAGATTAAGGTGCTGCACCTGAGTTGGGGCAGTCCCCGGGATCAATCCAGGCTGGGGATGAGCAGATGGAGCAGCCCTGGGAGCAGGACTTGGGGGTGCTGGTGGGTGAGAGCTGGACATGACCCAGCCCTGAAACCCCCTGTGCTGGGCTGATCCCCAGTGTGGGCAGCAGGGCAGGGGGGATTCTGCCCCTCTGCCCCACTCAGGTGAGACCCCACCTGCAGAGCTGCCTCCAGCCCTGGGGCCCAGAACAGGAAGGATGTGGAGCTGCTGGAGAGAGTCCAGAGGAGGCACCAAGTTGATCAGAGGGATGGAGCTGCTCTGCTGTGAGGAAAGGCTGAGAGAATTGGGATTGTTCAGTCTGGAAAAGAGAAGCTTCAGGGTGACTTAATTGCCCCTTCCAGGACTAGAAGGGAGCCTGCAGGAGAGCTGGAGAGGGACTTTGGACAAGGGACTGGAGGGTCAGGACAAGGGGGAATGGCTTCCCACTGCCAGAGGGCAGGTTTAAATTGGAGATTGGGAAGAAATTCTTCCCTGTGAGGGTGGGGAGGCCCTGACACAGGTTTCCCAGAGAAGCTGTGGCTGCCCCATCCCTGGAAGTGTTCCAGGCCAGGTTGGACAGGGCCTGGAGCAACCTGGGATAGTGGGAGGTGTCCCTGCCCATGGCAGGGGGAGAATGGGATGAGCTCTGAGATCCCTTCCAATCCAAACTATTATATGATAAGTTTTTATTCAATTTTTGAACAATTCAGAGGTGTTCTAAGAACTTCCGATGCTTTTATTCACATTTTCATTGTTCAAATAATTTAGTTGGTAAGAGAAATTAGGAGTAAACAAATAGTTTAAGGAATCGGATTTTTGACCATAAACTTTGAATTTTTTTCCTGTGTCCTTGGGACACTTCAGGCATCATATTTGTGGCTGTGAAACATCAGGTGCCTACAGTACTCCATAAGATGACTCTTCAATGGATTAGACATGAAATGGATGCAGTTTTAATCCCAACATTTTGTACTTAAGGACTGATTGTTCCTGCTTTGTGAATAGCACTTCTTTTCTGCAGGTCAGATCCATTTATGGTGCAATATTGCTTTGGATGTGAGTCAGTTGTTCATGGAAAATGCTAGCAATTGATCCCAGCCATGAACATTCAATCAGCTGCATTCCCAAATCCCCAAACATGAAAGGAAACAGGTGTTTATTGGTTTCCACTTCCTGAATTTTGCAGTTTGTGACAGTTCTCTTTGATGTTTACGGAATGTAGGAATATGAATGACCCTGTAAATAGAAAACTCAGCTTTTGGGGACGTTGCTCTTTTGTTCAGTGTTTCTTCCCAGAACCTAGCACAGTGAATTTCAAATCTGTGGCAAAGGCTTTATGAGCTGTGGGTTTGAAAATAGCAACACCACTAATGATAGAAATCAGCTTCAGAGGGAAAATCTTTTGCACTCTGCGTTCAGCCTTGAATTCCCAAAGCCTCCTGCTCATCTTGTTTTTCCCAGTTCTCCACCTGTAATGGAATAATGGAATTGATTATTTATATACAATGCCAAGTAGGCAGATTTAGTTCATTTTCATGAATGAAACTCAATCTATTCTATGGACTGGACTTGACCTCAGCCTGGTCCAGGTGGGACAAGATCTGCTTTAAGGTCCTTTCAATCTCATTCTGGGATTCTGTGATATTTCCATGATCAAAGACCAAATACCTTTTTTAAGATGGAAATCTTCAGGAGCAGGACACTGAACTTCTTTTTGGATGAATTCTCTATTTACTGTTAGATATTTTTGATTCCTGTTCTCCCATGCCTTATCTTCAGAGAATCATGGAATATCCTGAGTTGGAAGGGACACACAAGGTTCATCCAGTCCAAGTCCTGGCCTTGCACAGACACCCCAACAATCCCATCCTGTGCCTGAAAGGGTTGTTCAAATGCTCCTGGAGCTCTGGCAGCCCTGGGAATGTGACCATTCCCTGGTACATCTTGACTTATCCCAAGTTTTACTGAAGGGTAGAAACCAAGAAAATACAGGAAGGGAAAAGTTAGAAAATACATGGTTTTATTAAGTGGTGCTTCTCTTACTCAATAGAGGCAGAATCAGAGAATCACTCAGGGTGGAAAGACCTCTCAGATCATTGAGTCCAACCTTTGAAAGTCACAGTCATGGCCTGAAAAGGAGATTAGATTTTTAATCTGTGAGTTGGGATCCTTTGGTATTTTTCCAAAAAGGATTCTTTGTTTGGCTTTGGGGGCACTCATACCTCAGTTGTGGAGTATTCAAAGTAATATTTAACTTACTACAGTTCATGTGAGGCTTAATTGTTGTGTGCAAAATGCTTTTTGCAGTGATTAGGAACAAAGTCTGTACCCCAAGACTATGGAAAAAGAGAGGGAAGGGCTGCAGAGGTTGTTGGCTTACTTCACTCTCACAAGTTCTGCTTCTTTTCCTGAGAAGTGGATTATTTAGCTCCTGATTATTTAGACCCAAGGTGAACATCTGGAGGGTCCAGGTGCAGCTCATGGGTGGAAGTTAAGGTGCACCATTGTCCTCCTGGCTCTGCCAGATGTGGGGATGTGTCACAGGCACAGGGACATTCTGGGCCAGCTCTCAAAGGACCTCTCAGTTGGCCTCTGCTGCATATTCTCCTCTGTTGCATATTCTCCTTCCAGTGTGTGATGAGAACCTTTCAGACCCCCAGGAATGATTTTTTGACTGGGCTGTATCTTCCAGTTTCTGGGAAATAGAGGCAAATTTTCCAACAGAGAATTTTGATGATGGGATTTTATGTGGAGTCACCAGACAACAGCTCTGTTGATCTTCAGCATAAAAATACTTTAAATATTCTTGCTAATTGGGTGGGAAGGGATATCCAGGCAGTGAATAAGGCCACCTTGGAAAGTGTGGTGATGCACTGACTTGGGTCTGTCCCTGCTCTCTGCTGGTTAAGCTCAAAATTGCATTGAAACAGGAATATCTGAAACCTCTCGTGTTCTGACTGTGAAGTTTGGAGCAACTGTGGTTTGTGCCTTATTAACATTCTTGATATTGGCTTCAGCTTTGTTTGAATCCTGTTGAGTTTGTATTATTTATAACTTGTAACATGCTTTTTGATGGTTTTGATAAACACATTTTGAAGTCGTTTTCTCTATCTCCCCACTGCTTTTCCCAGTTTGAGTGCTGTTGTCTTCGAGGGTTTTTTTCCAAAGTCATCCTTCTGACATATTTCTCATGCTTGAAAACATGGCAGTTTTTCTCCTGACAGTAAAATATTCCTTCCCTATGATGATAATCTGCTTTTCCTTTTGCAATAATCTGTTGTGCAGCTTTTCTCCAAACATCCATCCGTACACAAACACGTGCCCACGCGTGCCTCCAACGTCAGCAGCCACAGGCAGGAACCAATTTCCTGGGCATTTGTTAATTTGAATGAACATGAGGCTTCTGCTTCTCCTATGGAAAAAAAAAAAAAAAAAAAAGCAGCAAACCCAACAGTTTCGCTGGGAATTCATGCAGTGTGAACAGAACACGTCTTGGCAAAACGGTGAGCCAAGAAATTCCTCTTTAGTTGCTCTGTTAGGCAAACTGCATTTTAAATTTCTTGCCCAGGGCTTTGTTTGACTTGCCCCAGGCAAGCTGTTCAACATATTTATCAACCCTGTTGTAGCATTAGAGCCAACGCTTATCGCGGAAGATCATCTTCTTAATGCCATCTGTCATCAGGAGTTTTATTTCTTTCAGCTCAACTTCTCCATTTCAGCACTGTTTTTCCCTGTTCCTCCCAACCACTTCTTAGCTGATTTTTTTCCCAGTGATCTCAAATATTCTGTGATTGCTCAGATATTCTGTGTCTGCTGGATGTTAAACCCCTGAGGGTATCAATAGTACAATTTTGCTTCAAATCCTGATTGATAACATTAATCCCATATGCACCCAGATGGCTGCCAAAGAGCCCTTCATATTACAGTGGTGTGCAAAAGATGAGAGTGCATTTCAATCCGACTCTGGAATTCTTTCCAGATCCTCGACAAGATCTTGAAAAAATTCAGAACAAAGGCTCTGGGGCAGTTTCATGCTGTATTTTTATCTTGAGGACGTGGCTTTGATCGTTTTAGATTTCCAAGCCCTTACTAATGGTTGTGTAAGTGCACAGGCACTATCGAAGTGTTCAACAAAGCTGTATTAACTCACTTACCAAGGAATTTGAGATGCAGTTTGCTTCTGGATTTGTGTCCACAATTACAGTGGAGCCAAAGGGACTGACTGATGTGTTTCCCTGTAGGGAACAAAAGTTAATCTTCTGGGAATCTGGTGGTATGGAGTTGTATAAAATCTAGAAAAATTATTGGAACCAGGTGAACACTCACTGTGTAGACTGGATATGCTGGATGTTACCCTGGGCTGCCAGGACATTTTTATCTGATTGCCCAAACAAGAAGTTTGTGGACTCACAGAATGGTTTGGGTTGGAAGGGACCACAATGATCACCTAATTCCGACCCCTGCCATGGGCAGGGACACCTCCCACTATCCCAGGTTGCTCCAAGCCCTGTCCAACCTGGCCTGGAACACTTCCAGGGATGGGGCAGAATCAGCTTTTCCGGGAAACCTGGGCCAGGGCCTCACCTCCCTCACAGGGAACAATTCCGTCCCAATATCCCATCTAACCCTGCCCTCTGGCAGCGGGAAGCCATTCCCCCTTGTCCTGTCTCTCCAGGCTCTTGTCCCAAGTCCCTCTCCAGCTCTCCTGGAGCCCCTTTAGGCACTGGAAGGGGCCCTGAGGTCTTCCTGGAGCCTTCGCTTCTCCAGGGGAACATTCCGAGCTCTCCCAGCCTGGCTCCAGAGCAGAGGGGCTCCAGCCCTTGACTTCCTCTGGATTCTCTCCAACAGGTCCTCCATAGAGATCTGCAGGTTCCCATTCACAGCTTCCATGCCACCTACTTGCTAATCTTCTTTTTAGGGGAAGGAACACAATGGTGCCCTCCAATGGCTCATCCTGACCTTCCTTGGTGAAGCCAAAGTCCCCTCTTCAACCTGAGAAGTTCTAAAAATTAATGATCTCCATGATTTCAGAGCACAGAGCATAAATATCCCTTTGGCTCTGTGCTCAGAAATATCAGTACTTGGACCGACTTCAATCAATCAGCTGTACCAACTGCTCTCCACAATTTTTTAAGGAGAAAAATGCCAATCACACTCGGCATTTGGCGGAAATGTAGGAAATGAACATTATTATATAGGTATAGAACTCACCGAGGCTCAATTTATTCCTTCCAACTGGCGGGGGGAACCAAGAAGGAAAAAAAAATCATTTCAGTTGAAAGCAGCTGAGCACTTCCTTCTCCAGATTTCATAGAGAGAACTCAATCAATCGTATTCCAGGTTTGGGCCAAGTCCTGTGCTGGCCAAGAGGAGCGGGATACTGGCAGCTGTGCCTGCAGCTCCCAGGGAGAGGCTGGCTCGGGCAGGAGCTCCGAGGTAGCCAGTGGGATGTGCTCTTGGCTGTCCTTTACTGCCTCAATGTATAGGAGCAGCCTGTGGCTGGATCCCGTGGCACTGGAGCAGCTGGCACAGCCCTTGCTCTAAGAGATTCAGAGCAGAGCCTGGCACAACAATCTCCCCTGTCTGGTGTGTTCCTGAGCTTTGGATACGTCCTGTCCTGCTCCTTCCTCTCCTCTGGGCTTTGGGAAGAGGTTTCCAGGACTCTGCTCTTTGTTCTCTCAGCACGTTTTTATTGTATTTAAAGCTGACATTTTCCCCCCGACTGGTGGAATATATTCCGAAATCCTGCTAACAGAAGGAGGAGCAGGATCCATATCCTTTGCAGTTCATCTTCCGCGGCGAAGCATTGCTGGCATGGGAACAGCTCCTTAATCTGCTGCACGGAAAAGTGCCTTGGAGTGTGGGTGTAGGGATGGCAGGCGGCGGGCCAGGAAAGGCTTGGCATGCCAAGGAAATAATGCATTCATTCTTCAAAATATGACAAAAGAGGAGGCTTCTGGGTGTCCTGTTGGACTGCTGGGAGGGCAGGGAGAGAGGAGGCTTGGAAATAAAGCTGGCAGGAGGGAAAGGTCAGTGGGGAGTCAGGCAGGAGTCAGGTGTGTCTGCACCTGCTGCCAGTGGAGAAGGATAATTCTGCAAAAGAAAAGGACAAAAGGCATTAAAAAAAAAATCCAGAAATTAAAATACCGTATATATGTACATATCAGAAGAAAAGTGAAAATTGGGCAGTGTAGAAAACAATCTGCTTGCTGTGAGTTTCTTTAAGTAAGTGGAATACATGGAAGGCTGAGAGTCCCTGAAGCATCAGCCTCTTCCATGGAGCTCCGGAGTTAATGGATGTTAATTAGCACGGAATGGGTGCAGCTTGTGAGGCTGGAGTTTGGATCAGGGATACCCTTCTGATGCAGATTTATTGCTCGTGCTCATTTGCAAATGGAATCATGAATAGGAGTTTACGTCAGGGAATCTGCGTGGAGACGGAGGATCGCTCAAAGATGTAATAGGAACAGGAACTGGAGAAGGGATCAGAACAAAGGTTACCTCAGAGGATCATGGACTTGCTTGTGGGATTGGGGAAAACGTCTTGAATGTTGAATAATTTTCAAATAGATTTTCCGATCTGTTTTTTGGTTCTGTGTGATGGGCTACAGCGCACAGTGCACAAAATAAAGGAATTAACGATATTACAAGCTGTGAACATTAATATGAGGATAGAAAACTTTGGAATTAGCAGTTTTGCCTAGGATTCATCAAGCTTATGCTGCAGCACAGAGTCCTACTGAGTTAGTCAGGTTACTCACGTTTTATAGTTGTGGAAGAGAAATAGGCAACTTTCAGACACAAATCACTGTATTTTGGGAGATTTGGTTCACCTTCAGATTCAGAGACTTTCAGCGTTTTGTAGTGTCTGTGTCTGGGGTAGGGCCTGGTTTCTCCTGCCTTAAAATATGCAAATGAGACTCTCTGGTGAGACCCACCTGGAATTCTGGGGTCCCCAATGCAAGAAGGAGCTGCTGGAGTGAGTCCAGAAGAAGCCACAGAGATGCTCCAAGGGCTGCAGCCCCTCTGCTCTGGAGCCAGGCTGGGAGAGCTGGGAATGTTCCCCTGGAGAAGAGAAGGCTCCAGGGAGACCTCAGAGCCTCTTCCAGTGCCTAAAGGGGCTCCAGGAGAGAGACTTTGGGCAAGGCCCTGGAGGGACAGGACAAGGGGGAATGGCTTCCCACTGCCAGAGGGCAGGGTTAGGGGGGATATTGGGAAGGAATTGTTCACTGGGACGGTGGTGAGGCCCTGGCACAGGTTTCCTAGAGAAGCTGTGTCTGCCCCATCCCTGGAAGTGTTCCAGGCCAGGTTGGCCAGGGCTTGGAGCAACCTGGGATAGTGGGAGGGGTCCCTGCCCATGGCAGGGGGTTGGAATGGGATGATCTTTAAGGTCCTTTCCACCCCAAACCATTCTGTGATTCCATGAGTTACATTTGCCATGTCCAGGAGCATTTTCCCTGGCCTTTCATGTGTCCCTCCCGAGTCCTGTGCCGTTTCTGTCAGCCTTGTGTACACAGATGTCTTGGGTGTCCTCAGGCGTCTCAAATGATCCTGAATGTCTCCATGCAGACAAATAAATGAATCCCTAACTGTACCAGCTCCTGAGAAGCTGATGGAGACCTGGTCAATGTGGTTAATCCATAAAGCTGCTCATCCCTGCAAATATTTGGGGTTTTATTCTGCTCTGTTTATTTCAGAATATTTCAAAATTTATCATCTCTAAGAATGGGGTGCTTATCTCTCTTATCAGAGTAGCACTTTGCTTTCATTATTTTAGGATAATATTTCAGCTTATGCTAACTATTTATTAGAAATATGCAAATGATCTGGGTTGCCTATGGAAACACAGGGTCCTTGGTGACAAAAAGACTTGTTCAGAGGATCTATAGGAGTATGGATCCATAAAGAGAATAGCTTGGAAAAATGGATGTGGATGTTAGGAAGGAATATGGATACTATCATTTATTCCCCAATTGTTTGATTAATATTTTTCATAGGGATGACTGAACATTTAAGGATTCCTATTCGAATCTGTTTGGTTTTGAAGTTCAAAAGCAAAAAAAAAAAAAATCTTAAAACACCTTTTGAAATTCCAATTAAGATTCAGTCAAAACCCATCACTAAAAGAATAGTTTTTGTTTTGCAAATTAGCAGTTAAAAATGACAAATATCTTCAGTGCTTAAACACATTTCTGCAATACCCATTATGTTCAAATAATACTTTTTTTTCTGGGAACGTGAGTGTATTTCCCTGTATTTCCTTTTTTTTCTTCCTCTTAGGAATGCCTCCGGAAGCTCTCTCTCTAACTCCAAAGCTGCACTCACTTCACCAGTACTGGGGATTATGCAAATCACTTCATGAATAGTTTAAAATCACATTCATGTTTTCTAGTTTCAAATTATAATATGGGTGACTTATTTTTCTTTTATGGTTCTTTTCCTACTGTTTTTCACTTTTTTGTTTCTCCCTCTGAGTTTTATTTAATTATTTAAATTTATTATTTAAATTATTTATTTCTTCCATTTTCTTGCTAAAGTAGTAATAATTAAGGAGAGTAAACTTGTTTTTTAGTACTACAAGACTATATGAAATCTTGAACTGATATGATTTTCCTCTTTTGGTAATAATTGTCCATGTTACCCGTGGCTTGAGGCAGCCAGTGCTCTGGAAAACAGGCGCTCCATGAGCTCACGTGTCTGATTCCAGAATATTATGTGGGGTTTTATTGTTAATATTTCTCTCCTTATGACAATTTCTCTGTAGAACGTGGCACCACTTTAGCAGAATAACAAACATCAGCCTCTGAATGTATTAATACTGGGGAAAGCAATTTAGTGCTGTATTGTTGTAAATTATGTCTCTTTACTAGCAGGTTGTTTTATTATGACAAAGATTTCAATTTTATCTGTTCTCGGGGATGGGAGGATTTATTGTTTGTGTGAGGTGGCAGCGCACTTGAGAAATGATGAGAACAGTTCTCCAGGAGAAAAAAAATCCCTCTCTCAGGGAAAGGGCAGCAGAATGAACTCAGACGTCAGCAGGAAAAGGGAAAAGTGGAGGAATCCATGGTAAGGCTGTGGGTCACTGGTCAAAGCAACAGGTCACAGAGTCACGGAAAAATTTCAGTTGGAAAAGTCCTCCAAGATCAAGTCCAGCCATCCCCCAGCACTGCCAAGGCCACCACTAAGTCATGTCCCCAGGTGCCACATCCACATGGCTTTTAAATCCCTCCAGGATGGGGACTCCACCACTGCCCTGGAAGGAGAGGTCAACGAGGGCTGTCAATGAGAGAATCCCAAATAATAGTTATTGATCAGGTCAGTAACCACTGCCCTGAGGATTTGTAATTTCAACAGCACCATTAGGGATTTATTGAGCATTAAAATCCTTGAAATAAAACTCTAAGAATGAGCTTTTCTGCTCTGTATTTGAAGTTGGGCCTATATCTGGACTCAAAGCTGAGCTGGGGTTGTCTCCTTAATTTTAGGTTGCTCGTTCACACTCAGGCACTGGCCTAGGAATAAGTTTTGGAAAAAAATGTGGTTCTGGACTTTTCCTTGGCATGGGTGAAGCTGCTCTTTGGCCACCCCTCAGCGTGTTTGTCCAGCCAAAGGCAGTTTGATAAATTGGATAGAGTCCTTCCTGCAAGGGCCTCAGCCTCACCTGCTGTGGGCACAGCTGGGATTTTAGGCTAAACTTCTCTTGGAATATTAAGGATGCACAGCACTCAAGTACTAGGGCTGGGCAGATGTTTATTTTCTGTATGTCTCATGCAGATACAGAAAGGGAATAATAACAGGATGTTACCATTGAAAAGGAAAATACAGCACCCATAATCAGGGATCAGCTTGACAATACTGGAGTCTCCATGGCACTCTAAATAAATAATCTAATAAATAGTCCCTTAAACATTGATTTAACCAAGCCATCAGACAATTGTCAGTGTTGGTCGTGTTTGTTCCTTAATTCCTTTAACCAGGAGAGTTTTGCTAATTTACACCCTTAAACAGTCTGATGTCCTTTGATAATTGGCCACGGGGGTGAATGGCTACAAAAATCTTGTCTGAACATCAAGTAACTCTGTGCATAAATTGTTAAACTGATGCATTTTTCCTCTTATATAACATATACTATAATCCATTATTGCTGCCACCTATGCCTGAAAGCAGAAAATTAAATAACTCTTTGCCATTAATACACATTATTGTGTTTTGACAGCTTCCTAATCAACTCAGGTAAAAATGGTGCTGCACAAATGGCACAATTGCGTTGTAAGGGACTTTTTTTTGGTGTAAATTTTTTGGTGTGAGAATTCTCCTGGTTTGGGCCCCTGAACCCTTACAAGGTTTGTCCTCTGTGATATATTGATATCCAGAAGCATAAACCAAGCTGTATTTGAGTCGTGCTCTGATGCAGAATGGATTTCTCAATGTAGTTACCCTATAAATAAACTTGGAAAATTGACCAGCACGTGCTGCCTGTAGATGTTCCTTCCACTCTGCCCTGTCTCAATTAATATGCAAATGAGTCATTTGGTATGGGCAGATGTTGACATCACGAAATGTGTTTTATGCCCTGTTCAGGTATGGGTTGTTTCTGGGGAGCCGAGAGGAAGTTCTGGAGGCAGAAGGGAGTCTACTCCACTCAGGTGGGTTATGCAGGAGGACATACTCCAAACCCTACCTACAAAGAGGTCTGCTCAGGTGAGTCTTCCTTTTGGGTTTTCATGGATTGGGAGTGAAATCCTGAATTATGAATGATAACAAAGTGTTAAATGAGTGACTGCAGTGACTGAGGAGATTTGGTGTTGGCTTTACATCCTAAACTGTACTGAAATCTATGGATGCCCATCCCGTTGCTATCTCCTAATGATTAATGAGTCTATGTATGAACAAATATTCTGTTATTAGTAATAATCTGTTAATTTTTCACACAATTTAGGGCACAGTATCCTGTTATTTCCAGGCCAAACCCTTGAGGATTGTTTTTAGTGACAAACTCTCACATGAGCTTCATGGAAAGAGCGTAAAAAGTGACACAAACAAATAATGGACACTTTAACCACTGAGCAGAAGTGCTGCAAGGCAGCCAGAAAGGCAGAAACTTGCTAGAAATAGTGAAAAGTGTGAGAAGGGATGTTTGAAGGTGAAATAGAAGAGAATGGAATGAAATAGAAATAGAAATAGAAATAGAAATAGAAATAGAAATGGAAATAAAGATGGAAATGAAAATAGAAGGGAAGGGAAGGGAAAGGA